>CAUYQV010165186.1:0-20822 GCA_963574575.1 Galagoides demidoff | reverse complement strand
TTATTGAATGGTAACTATGTACATTAATGCACTTCTGGGGTACAGTGTGGGGTTTTCACATGCAATCCGAAATACTTCCATCAAACTGATCAACACAGCCTTCATGTCATTTTCTCAGTGATAGTTTTAAAATGTTCTCTTTCTGCTCTAAGTTTTGTTTTCTTGCTTAATGTTTGATTTCTTTACAGATTCTACATGTTGGCCCTTGATATACAGTGAAAATATTTTCTCCTATTCTGTAGGTTGTCTTTTTACTTTGTTAATTATTTCCTTTCCTGTGTAGAGGTTTTTTTTTAATTTCATTAAGGTTTATTTTAAAAAAAGATTCATTTATTTATTTTTGGTATTTATGTATTTGCTATTGGAAAACTCCTTTACATTTCTAAAATTTGAGAAGCTCAAAGAGTTTTTATGTTGCTTCTATTTATCAGTGCTTACTATTATAAAGTTTTAAGTATTTTTCAATTTAAAATAATAATAAACGTTACCATACTTCTTTGTTACAAATAACTATATTTCTCAAATATAATAAACCTAGTAATAAGAGTGTTTTGACATTTTTACTAATAACTTTAAGGTCTTGCTTAATAGAAGACAACTGCTTTTTCACATCTGCATCTTACAATCTTTTGTGATATGTTATTTTGGTTGAATAATATGAAGAGAATCCAGCTTCTCAAAGGTATGTAGTTGGAAAATGGAGGAATATTTTAATAGCCTTATCAGGTAATTGTGGATATTTTTGACATTATGTCAGGACTTAAAAACTGGAAGTTTCTCAAAGGTTACCTACGATGTGGCACATGAAAACCTATCAATGAACTTTCTGTATTCTGTTTACACTAAAATCCTTTGATATGATTATCACATTCAACGGGTTCTTTAAAAGGGGGTTCACCAAGCTGATGGAATGCTCTGTCCACAATTCAAGAGCTACTAGAATGAAAATTAGTTTGATATTTAGGGGAGGGAAAAGATAAGGACAATAGTCTAGTGGTCGGAAAAGCATGGGGAAATGCTTAGGTTATGATGTTACTGAAAAGGTAGGATACAATACACACAGTAGAATCTCAACTCTTTAAAGGAAAATGATTGGCAAGTCTGTTAGGCAACACAGAATGTTAATAGCAATTCTTTATATGACTTCTTTCTAAATATTTATATTGTGACAATGATATGTAATTTTACTTTACATTTAATGCAAAATAATGCCTAAGTATTTTATATTTTACAATTTTGTTTATATAATAAGACCTTTATGAAGCTTCTTCTTATCTATCCCCTCCTCTCATAGAAGTAATTTCTCCTCATTTGGCACTTCCCTATCTAAAGTGGTTGTACTTTCCTGTTCAGGTTTAGACCATTCTGCAGTATATTATAGGGATGCTTGTGCATATTGTACCAGTTGTATTTCTTTTGAGTATAAGAATTAGAGTTTGTTTCCCTAGTAATCATGTTCAGTTTCTTATATTGTAAAAAGGACACAAAAATTTTTGGAATTAAATTGAACTGAAATCCTAAGTGTTTCACACATTTTAAATGATATTTATATTACCAAATATTATGTAGCAACTCTAGAAAATTGGAAAAAATAGACAAAAGCATAGGTATCATAGTGTATCATGGTTAACAACAAAATATTTTCAATTCTACTGACTTAGCTTCAAATCCTGGATCTGCTACATGTTTACTCTGTGTGACCATGGACATGGCCTTTAATTATTCTGATTCCCAGTTTCCCCATCTATAAAATGGTGGTGATAATCCTATCTCCTAGAACTGTGAGGAATTGATTATTTAATATGTATACAATTCCTGGTATGTAGCACTTGTAAGTAGTAGCTACTTATTATCATCATAATGATCATCTGTAAATCATTCATCCAGAAATATGAAAATTCATTGTAATGAATGCATTCTGTCTCTAATATATTCAGAGTCATTGGTCAGTTAATATTCCTGTTACTGCTAATTGCATTCCAAAGAATGCATTGATGATTGAGTTGGTTTGGGGTGATCTGACCATTTCCAAATAAGATTATGCTTATAAAAAGTTATGATTCAACCTATGGGCTATATAATGTTATATAAAATTCTGGAGTGGTGGCAAGAAATTCAGATAAACAAGTGAAGAGTCTAATTATCAGCAATATTTTCATTAAATAGCTGCAGCTTATATTGTGATCTGTCACATTTGTTAATGACAGTGATGATTGACACACTCTATATTTTAGCTTGGGGGACACGTCCTGGGGCTGCTACATCATCTGTCTGTGTGAATCAAGGGAATTGACTATCTGGCTAGCTAATAGTCAAATAAATACATTTGTTCCCTGTGTCTTTTATTTCATTTTAAAATGAAATAAAATATGTCCAATGTGTGAAAATGATACTATTGGTGCTTTTTTAAAGACTTGAGTAGACACTGGGCTGTTATGAGCCATTTAACACTATTTCCTTTAGCATGCACTGGAAGCAGGAGAAAAGTTCTCGTAGGAGGATTAGGTTGTTCAGTATCATCACTGTCTTGCTCGGCCTTTGTGGATGTTCACACCAGTGTTGGTGTTTCTAGATCTAGTCTGCCTATTCTATAGCAAGAAGAGAATGAGATGGAGTTTTCATCATCCTGTCTTCAGGGATACTGCGTTTGCTTCTTCTCCACAGACTATGATATTTCAAATCTGTGTGCATTTTGGGACCAAATCAGTCTTTGGACATGCTCATATACAGAGTCACCAGGCCTCATGTGTTTGCTCTGTTTCTGATTAGTACCCTCCAGTGTGACATTTTTGGTAAGCCTTCCGTAAGAGCTCAAGTGTCTCATGCCCTCAAATCTCTATCTCAATCAAAATTGCCATTTCTTTGGCACAGCTTATTTTATTTGTATATCAAGAGAATGGTGTGACTTTGAATTTATTTACTCTTATATGTCAGTGACTGATGAGAGCTCTTTATCCTTCGTGGCTTTGCTGGGTTTAGATAATCTCATCTGTCCACGAGAAATGTTTCTTATGTTCCAGACTCTTTCTCGTGAGCTGGAAGTTCAAAGGATTGGTAACTTCTAAATCTTGAGGAGCCCATACTCTTGAGGGTATAAAGACATGTAGAGAATAAATCATTAATATAATACAGTGTGGTATTTACAACAAAAGAGATATAGTGTATTATAGAGGAAGAACACTTAACGGTTTCGATGTATTGAGGAAGGTGGCTTGGAGGAAGAGATGTGAACTTGGTTTGAGGGCTAGAATTTAGCAAAGTGAAGTAAAGGTGAAGGTCATGTTTAATAGAATAGATAGCAGCAGGCAATAACAGCAGTAGGCTGAGAATGAACACAGAGTGCAAAGAAAACTGTAAAGCAGTTCAAATGTACAAAGAGGGGCAAAGAATGACTCATAAGACAGAAAGACAGAAACCATGTCATGGTATCCTTTTTATTTGTGATAAAACTTGAGCTTTATTCTGAAGATAATGGGGAGTTATTGAAGCATGTTTATAAAGGTGAGGAAAAGCTCCAACAGAGTAGTAAAATTGAAGATATGGAAGAAGGGAGTGAATGATATAATGTGGCAATGAAGAGAGAAAGGAATGGGAATCAAAAGCACAGATGAAAGGATTGCCATTGTAACCTTCTTAGCTTTGTGCTTCTGGAGAAATCTGGTAAAAATCCAGCCTTTGTGTACTCTATAGGCATAAGATAAGCTCTTCTCTTTCTCTTTTGTTCCCTGTCTTTGTCTTAGCCTTCTAATCCCAATCTCCAAACTGTTCCTCTGCTTAAGATCCAGCATGATAGACTCTGTGAAAATGAATAAGAACTACCCTCTTTAAGAGGTATTTGATGTACTGGTGGTATTTGAGTGCCATTTGACAGTTTATAAAGCCTTTTCATGTCCATTATCTCACAATAACCCTGTAAGACAGGCAGCAAAGCTGTGTCCATTCCCATTTATGAGGCTCAGAAAGTTTAGATCACTTGTCCAGTTTCAAGTCACTGAATATGAGTAAGTGTCAAAACTTTAACTGGAATCCAAGTCTTCTACTTCTAGGTTCTGTGCCCTTTCAAAATGCTCAGATGCTCATACAAAGCTTTGTGTCTGAATGAATGGGTTGTGTGGCTTAATAAGTAATCTAATCCATGATTTAAATCTTTTCAGCACAATTCTGAAGACAATTCCATCTTCTGAGTCAGAACCTCGTCATCATAAAATAGCCCATAGCACAGTGGTTAGAGTGCTGGCCACATGCACCAGGGCTGGTGGGTTTGAACCTGGCCTAGGCCAGCCCGACAACAATGACAAAAAAACAAAATAGCCAAGTATTGTCGCAGGAGCCTTTAGTCCCAGCTACTTGGGAGGTTGAGGTAAAAGAATCACTTAAGCCCAATAGTTTGAGGTTGCTGTGAGCTGTGATACCATAGCACTCTACCAAGGGTGACATAGTAAGACTCTGTTTCAAAAAAAAAAAAAAGTAACCCAGTGTTGTTTCCTCTATGAATCAGGAGCTAGAACTCCATTTCATGCCTGGGCTTCTTTGGGGACAGACAATGTCTATAGAAACTAACTTTTAATTAATTATTTATTGATCAACTTTATAGATCACCTGATGATCTTTGTCCCTTCTTGTTACTTACTTTTTATTTTACTCTTTATTCTTATGACCTTAGGGTCATTTTAGGCCAAGACAAAGTGAAGAAATATAGTACTAAGCAAGTGACATATATGAGTAGTTTTGTGAAGCTTCAGTGTTCAAAAGAGTTGAAGCTAAAAGTCCAATCCACTTTTGGTCTATTGAATTTTTCTAGCTCGTACTTTTTCCTTATCAGGATAAGTAAGACTATGTATTAGGCCTTTGGCTCTAATAAAATTAACGAAGTACAGAAATAAAGGGAAAAATGAGTTATCTTATTAGAGAGTATAAAATCTTGGTTATAAACTGCAAAAAAAAAATCTATCATTTATTTAGCTGTCTGTCCCTGGAAATGCCTCAAATGAAATGACATTGAGGATAAAATTAAGGTATATTAAATAATTCAAATCACTCCTTAATGTACCATGCTCTTCAAGCCTCCCTTTCTCCCCTGTGCAGTTGTAGTCCACAAACTTAATCTCTGTGTGCTTGTAGATAGGTAGTCATTCTAGGTATGTGAATGTTTCATTTGAATTTTCACCTTCAGTCTTTAGCACTGATTTTGTAAGATGATATGACCTACTGTCCACTTCCAGTTGGCACTTTGATTGTCTTTTTGTGTCTTTCCAACATTTTCCACTTTCTTTAGTAATTTGATGAATGACTTTCTGAAATTTTTTTTCTCTCTTGCCTTTAGTATTAAAAGATAGAACCACTACCTTTATTCCCCACACTCATGGCAGTGTTTTCATTTCAGCTGGCTAGCTCACTCTGGCTGCCAGATGAGGGAGGTATTAAGGATTGTAAACAGCCATGTCAGGTTAGAGGCTGTCATTGCATTTCCTTGGGGACAGGGACTGGTAAAGTGTTTGAAAGACATAAATGACCCCAATTATGGTATGATTAATAAAGGTTGCTTTTATTAACTATGTTTACTGTACCATTGCAATTATTACATATTCTCATAGGGCCTGAATAAGATTATCAATCTATTTCTCCTTGTTATATATACATTTGAAAAACATCTATTCCCATTTGTGAGGCAAAATGTATTGTATGTATGTGTGTGATTAGCAAGATCTTGAGCCTAAAAAAGGTTATTAACCATTCCTTAACCCACTACTTTGCTTGTTCATGCTCTCCACATTTTATACACATTGCAGGGCAGTACCCTGTATCCTCTAGGAAGCCACATATCATGACGTATTCGACCTTCCTTATAATATCTCTTTAGATATGTCAAGAAGTGCTCTGCCTCATTTATTCATAGTCATCTCTTTTTTCAGCAGCTATATGTTAATTACCTCCTCTATGCCAGGCATACTATGTGCTGGGGATTTGACAGTTAAGCAACATAAACATAATACTTGATCTCCTAGTACTCAGAAGGAAAGGTGCCAGAGAAAAAAAAGGATACTTGAAGTAAGGAAGTCAGGTAATACCATTGTGGAAATCTAATCTTTAAGCTAAAACCTGAATCATGAAAAAAAAAAGGCCACTTATTAATCAATTCCCCCTACTAACATGGTAAATAGCATCCAAGGCAAAGGGAACCAAATGTTTGGCAATTCTGAAGAATGGCAAGAAAGTCATTTTATCTGGAATATTATGAGTGATGGAGGGTATTGTGCAAGATGAAAGCAAAAAGGTAGACAGAATATCCTGAATTTTAGAACCCTATAGTTTGAAGGATGATCCATGAGCTGATGATGAGAACATATACTCAGTATTATTGGGCTAGAATGTTCTGTATATATCTGTTGAGCCCATTTGTTCTAATGTTTGCTTGTCAGTAGATTTGATTTCTCCATCAAATATGAACTTAGTTTAGCAAGAGACATAATCCTGGCCTAAAGTCAGGTGATCACTCTCCTTTGACTTGCAAAGTTTCTGCTGATTCCCAAATGTTTTTCCTCTCATAGGTAAGACTTTGCTTATAAGCCTGGCTTCGTGAAGGTTTTTTTCTGTCTTTTAACTTGGCCAAGTTAATTATAATGTGTCTAGGAGATATTTTGAATTGAGTTATCTTGGTATTAAGTTATTCTGATAGTTCTGTGACTATCTGGTATCTCTGTTTCTGGGTCTCTCACAATGCCTGAAAAATTCTCTACCATGATGTCTTAAAGCAGAGCTTCCATGTTTTTAGGACTCCATTCTTCTCCTTCAGGTACCCATATTTTTCATATGTTTGTGTGCTTTTTTTTTGGTCTCATATCTTTCTAAGAGATTTCCCCCTTTTTTCTGTCTTCTTTTCTGCCACTTTCATTATGTTAGTTCAATAATTTTGTCTTTGGGTATTGCGACATCTTGAATGCATCTTTCAACTCCTTAAGCACTGCTTATCCTTTTAAATTATATAGAGAGCCTTGTGACTTTCTCTTTAATTTCATTGATTACTTGAGACAGTTTTTAGACTTCTTTATCTATCTTCCCTTCAATTCCATTCATCTTATTTGACATCCATGTTCTGAATTTTACTTCTGTCATTTTGACTATTTCTGTATGATGGTATTTTTAGCTGTATGTCAATCTTAGGGGAGTTGAACTTCGGTGATTTCTCATATTTGCAGGGTTCTTCCAATCCCTCCCATGTGTTTTTGCAATTTATTTGTACATATATATATATAATATTTAAGCTAGAATTTTAGTGTATCCCTACCTTGTTTTTAAGAGATATTCTTCTTTTCCCTTCCCCTACCTCCCTCAATTCTTTCCTCTCTCTTGTCTCCCCTTTCCCCACCCCTCACCACATATCAGGTCAGCAACTGTCCTCATATGAGAATTGAGTACATAGGATTCTTGCTTCTCCATTCTCGTGATGCTTTACTAAAAATGATGTGTTCCACTTCCATCCAGGTTAATACAAAGGATGTAAAGTCTCCATCTTTTTTAATGGCTGAATAGTATTCCATGGTATATATATGCCACATCTTGTTAATTCATTCCTGGGTTGGTAGGGCATTTCCACATTTTGGTGATTATAAATTGAGCTGCAATAAATAGTCTAGTGCAAGTGTCCTTATGGTAAAAGGGTTTTTTTTTTCCTTCTGGGTAGATGCCCAGTAATGAGATTGTAGAATCAAATGGGAAGTGTAGCTTGAGTTCTTTGAGGGTTCTCCATACTTCCTTCCAAAAAGGTTGTATTAGTTTTCAGTCCTACCAGCAATGTAAAAGTATTCCCTTCTCTCCACTTCTATGCCAGCATCTGCTGTTTTTGAGATTTTTGTGATGTGGGCCATTCTTGCTGGCATCAAATGATATCTCAAGGTGGTTTTGCTTTGCATTTCTCTAACAATTAGGGATGATGAGTATATTTTCATATGTTTGTTAGCCATTCATCTGTCTTCTTTAGAGAAGGTTTTATTCATGTTTTTTGTCCATTGCTATATGGGATTGTCGGCTCTTTCTTTGTTTATTAATTTGATTTCTCTGTAAAGTCTAGTTATCAAGCTTTTGTCTGATTTATAATATGCAAATATCTTTTCCAATTCTGATGGTTGTCTATTTGTTTTGGTTGTTGTCTCCTTAGCTGCACAGAAGCTATTCAGTTTTATCAAGTCCCATTTGAATGACTGAGTTACTTTGAAGGCGTTATCTTTAAGCTCTGAGAATTATTTATTTGCCATTTCAATATTTTCATTTTGGTTAGTATATATTGATGGAAATCTGGTGTTCCCCTTCAGAGGTTTCCCTTTACTCTGATTTTTCATACTTCTGGAGTTATTTTGCTGATTTCTTCTCATGTGGGTAAGCTGTTGCTTCTTATGTTTGTTTGTTTGTTTGTATAAATGAGGGCTTTTTTCTCCTTCATCACTTATATGGGTGTGTTTGTACAATATTTTAGGTTAGAACCTTTGCCTTTGCTCATGAGTACTTTGTTAAGGTCTTGGTAACAGAATTCTTAGTGTGGTAGTTTTCTCAGTTGCCACTTGTTTGTTGGCTATCTTAGTATGGTAGTTTTCTCAGCTGCCTCTTGTTTGTTGGCTGTATCAGTGGAGGGCTATGTATTTGGGTCTTTTCTCTGTCATTGATAAGGGGGGATGGATTTCTTTGAGGATTCTTTCTCTTTCTCCAGCCCTGTGGTCTTCTTAATACTATGAATTTTATTGGTGTATTCACTTTAATATCAGAGACAGTAGGTTGGAATTGTGGGGAAGAATCTGCCATACTTTGTGTGATTAAATAAGTAAATGTTGTAAAAGGCTATTCAAATTGATCTCTTTGTCAGTAATTGGTGCTTGCTGGAAGAAATGAGGTGCAGTGTTCTGGGGATCTGTGGCTGGCTCTAGCCCTTCAGGATTATCACTGGAATGTCGGTTATGGGCAGGTTCTGCAACTTCTAGATGAGGCCTTATTCTCCACCTCAGCATTGGCAGTTTTGGAATTTAGGCTGAATAAACCTGGGGTCAGGTGAGCTTACCCTCAGGCTCCACCTATCTGGTAAGGTAGCTGTCTTAGCAGGAGTCAAAGATCCACTCCCTACCTTCTGAGGAAAGATGTCATGGTGGGATGTGGCCCTACCAATCCAGGAAGTCTGTCTGTGGTCTCAGGGCCACAGGAGATTCCTAGTCTTTCTATCAGGAGTGGGTTTCATTCTTTACTCCCCTCCTCTCCACCACAATCTCTTTTAGGAGCCTGAGAACAGGCAGCAACTCAAAGATGCTGATGTTCCCCACTGTAAAGCTGTGGGCTAGGAGCTTCACTGTCCAGGATCCTGCCCTTGACTGAGAGCGTAGCCTTCCTATGATGGGGAGGTATGCTCTGTGACTGTGCTATAGTTGGGACCCATACTCCACTCTCTTTTAATTGTGTCCATGTAGACTCTCTCACTTCTCAAGATTAATTTGTAAATAGTCCTCTATGCCCCCAAGCAATACAATTCAG
The DNA here is from genome assembly GCA_963574575.1 of Galagoides demidoff. Classification (NCBI taxonomy): domain Eukaryota; kingdom Metazoa; phylum Chordata; class Mammalia; order Primates; family Galagidae; genus Galagoides; species Galagoides demidoff. Next base: position 11,312 of record CAUYQV010165186.1, on the reverse strand, counting down.
TCCTGTGGGTGTAACATCTGGCATTCAGGCCTGTTATCAGGTCCCCAAGGTTCAGTATATAAGAGTTCCTTTCTTGGCTCGGCACCTGTGGCTCAATCGGCTAAGGGGCTAGCCACGTACACCTAAGGTGGCGGGTTGGAATCCCCAGCCCGGGCCCGCCAAGCAACAATGATGGCTTCAACCAAAATAATGGCCAGGCGTTGTGGCGGGCGCCTGTGGTCCCAGCTACTTGGGAGGCGGAGGCAGGAGACTCGCTTGAGCCCAGGAGTTGGAGGTTGCTATGATGAGCTGTGATGCCATGGCACTCTACCCAGGGGGATAGCTTGAGGCTCCGTCTCAAAAAAAAAAAAAAAAAAAAAAAAGAGTTCCTTTCTCTATATATCCGTGCCTGCCTTTGTTTTGTGACTTTTTAATATGAGCCACTCTCATGAAAGCTAGGCGATATCTCAGTGTGGTTTTGATTTGCATTTCTCTAATATAATTAGGGATGTTGATCATTTTTCATGTGTTTCTTGGCCATTAGACTATCTTTTTTTGAAAAGTCTCTGCTCATGCCTTTTATCCACTTTGTAATGGAGTTGATTTTTTTTTGTACTGATTTGCTGTTCTTTGCAGAGTCTGGTTATCAGCCCTTTATCAAATGTATAGCATGCAAATATTTTCTCCCATTCTGTGGGCTATTAACTCTATTGTGTCCTTGGTGGTCCAAAAACTTTTTGATTTGATCATGTCCCACTTGTTTATTTTTGTTGTTGCTGTGATTGCTTTTGAGGTCTTCATAAATTCTTTTCCATGAACATATGTTTTTCCATCTGTTTATATCCTTTGCAATTTCATTCTTAAGTAGTTTACAGTTTTCTCTATCAAGGTCTTTAACTTCTTTAGTTAAATGTATTTCTACATATTTTATTTTCTCTGTTGCTACTGAGAAAGGTGTCATATGTTTTATATGATTCTCAGCTTGTCTGTTGTTGGTGTATATGAAAGTTACTGCTTTGTGTACTTCTTTTTTTTTTTTTGTGCAGTTTTTTTGGCCAGGGCTGGGTTTGAACCCTCCACCTCCGGCATATGGGACCGGCCCCCACTCCTTTGAGCCACAGGCACTGCCCTGTGTACTTTTATTTTGTAGTCTGAGATTTTACTTATCAATTCCTGGAATCTCTTGTTTGAATTTTTTATGATTTCTAGATAAATAAGCTCATGTTGTCAGCAAAAAGCAATAATTTGACTTCTTCTTTCTCAATTTCAGTACCTTGATTTCCTTCTCTTGACCGATTTCTGTGGCTAGAACTTCCAACACTACGTTGAACATAAGTGGAGATAAAGGGCAACGTTTCCTCGTTCAACTTCTAGGTAGGAATGTTTTTAATTTTCCCTGTTTAATATGGTATTGGCTGTGCATTTGTTATATATGCAGGCCTACAATATTAATAGTACATGTGGGGCATGTTTGGTCTATGAAAATTAGGTGCACTTTAGGAGGTGGTCAGTATATGGAGGTAGTAAATACAGAGGTTGTACTCTATTTATATGTATGTAATATTGATATATATATATATAAAAAGACAAGTAAATACTAATATAATATATTCATTTTCCAGGAGAAAAATATGATTAGAGTCAATGAGGAAGGGAAAGAGAAATGGATATAATTCTTATCTTAGGCCATCTTCAAATGAGGGGAAAAATTGAAAAGCTTTTCTCAATCAAAGCCTTGATCCATTTTATAGATTTGCATGTAGTGCCAGAGCTGTAGATTAAAGGTGTTTTATTTGTATATTCATAGCCTTTTATGAGGTAAGAGGTAGTAGTATGCATAATAAATTACATACTATCAGGTGTACAAAATGATTTTTACAAGGAAACGAGGGTTCTTTTTTAAATCTCTCATATAACGCTTCCATTCAGTATATATTCTGCATAAATTCTGTGCCTCATCTCCTCTGCCTTAAACTTTTCCATGATACTGACAATATTTCATTCATGTTTTATTCCTTATTGTATGTAACATGATATCTAACATCTGGCACAAAGCAAGTACTTGGTAAACATTTCTTGACTAAGTGAACTCTAGGAAGTGGATAGTTAAAAAATAATTGTTTAATTTGGAACAAAACACAAGTCCTTGAGGTTATTACCTGGATTTTGTATACATTTCAACATAATTTAAAAAGGTGAAAACTTGCCGTCATTAATTATAAAAGTTTATGTTGGTAACCACTTAGTTCCTATGATTGCGTTTCTGAGAAATTATAAAAGAGGACCTTCAAGGATATAGGAACAGGAAGAAATTGGTTGTTACAGAACTCATGAATGCTAATAACTCATTTACTTATAATGCTTATAATTAATTAGTTTAAATTCATCTACTGCAGTCTTAAAATGAATAGGATATTTAGAGGTCACCATTGCTCTGAGCTCATATTTAAAACTCTAATTTAACAAAAATACGTTGATGATATCAATTAAAACATTTAAAATTATTATCTAACTTAATTAGGACTAAAATAGTAAATTATACATTTATTTGCTTTCTCTTAATTGTTGTGTTCTATACTATGCCATTAAGTAAATAGAAACCCTAATTTCCAAAGTTTTGGATCACAAGGGGATAATGCCATCATTTATGAAATATAGTGAAGAAAAATGAATCATGTACACATTAAAATAATTTCTTCTGAGTTGTTTGGCAATGAATTTTCACTTTCTTTCCCCTTCACTGAAAATGCCAGTTGATATTCACCAAATCATGTTTAAAACTAAAGATATGAATTTAAATAAAAAATTTATTTATTAATGGCAGTTATAACATTGAAACATAAATCTCAACAAAACAAAGCAACCTACCTACACATAAAGGGAGCATAGAAGAAGTAGCATTTATTGTTATAATTTTTAATTATGAGTATTTTAACAGATATGTTACTACTATTAAAATAGTGAATTTGTAATTGTGAAAATTGTAAATATTTCAAGAAAGTTGTTGCTGTTGAGTCGTGGCAGATTCATTCAAACTACACTCACGTAATACTATTTCAGGAAATGTTGATAGCAGTGTTATATAAAATAATTTATTAAATAAGTTTAGAAAATTATTTATGCTTGTTCTGTAGCTGTTTTCCTATTCTCAGTAGGTTTTTCTGTAGTCTTGAGTGGATGTAGAAAGGTATATCTACCCACTTAATTATATTTTTTTCTATGAAAACAGCTTACTTATCTAAATACCAACAAATGGCTCATTTACATATTATGCATAAATCAACAATATATAAGGAATTGTAAATGCCAAGTGTGAAAGACTGCATTTTCTATAGTTGACTACAATAGTATTACCCATTCTACATGTTCTTCATATAGGTGGTATTTTAAGTATAGCAGAAGTAATGCATTGTGACTTCTAAGACTAGGTTGTATAAACTGATTCAGTGTATGCTTGGTTCTTCTGGATTCCTGCTTGGATCTACAAGCTACTATGTAAGCAACCCAACTCCCTTGAGGCCACTATGAAGTATTATGAAGAAGGCCAAACTACATTATATGGAAGGGTCACATGGAGATGCCTTGAAACTATACGCAGGGAAAAATAATTCCTGCATCCTGCTGCATTAGCCAGTGCCTCTGCAATTCCAGCTCTAATTACCATATGATTACAATTACATTTGATACTCTGAGTCACTGCTCAGCTGAGTTCTTGCTGAAATTCCTGATTCACCGAAATTATGATAGATAGGAAAATGAGTGTGGTTGTTTAGAGGTGATTTGTTATTCAACAAGGATAATTGAAATATTGAGTACCGTATTCATAATAATCTTTAGTAATGATGATAACATGTTTGTCATCTTAGTAAGCCAGTTATATCCTCTTTGACGTTCAGCTTTTGCACTGTGAAGATAATTTTTTGAATTTAAAAAGGAATAAGAGAAGCAGATAAAATATATTGCAAGTTCCAAATCTCAGGTCTGACAATTGTGGTAGGCAAATGGCATGCTTACTGTGCAATGTATTTCTAAGGACATAATTTAAGGTTATTAAGCCATTAGAACACATTGTTTTACTATTCTTGAATTGTTTAAATAAATACTGTATTAAAATTTTTGAAACCTTTTCTTTTTTTAACAATTTGTAGCCTACAAAAACATTACTGCAATTCAGCAATTCAAAAAGAGTTGAGTATTTGAGCATTCTCAGGTGTGGCTCTAAACTTGAGAAATCCCCATGAACACTTAAGAAATTAGAAATATCCTTGTGAATAATGATTCAAAGCCTTCTTACTTGATGATTTTCTCTTACACAGGGAAAATTGAGGACATACTGTAAGTGGATTTCCCAAAGATAGGAGTCCAATGAGCTTCCTTAAGTTATGAAGAGTCATTAAATTGGTCTGATTGCCAATGTTTTTCCTGAGAAGTGGAGGGGAGACATCATAGTCTTAGGTTAGAAAATCGTGAAAAAGCTATTTGAAAGTGGATGCTAATCATGGGCATTTGGATGAAGGGACAATACTTCTGGGAAAATATTTTAATATTTATAAATCATTCCCTGTCTGTCTAGCAGTATGAAACATCAACCGTCTTATCCCAATGAAGGCTTGAATTTTCTCCAAATAAAGATGTGTAATTTCCCCTTTACCGTTTAAGCATTGCATGATTAAAAATATTTAAATTTAAACTCATTTAATACTACTTTCTCAGAAGTAAAACCATACACCTACAACCAACTGACCTTAAAAAAAGTAGATAATACCATACAGTAGGAAAATAAACCCCTATTCAATAAATTATTCTGGGAAAATTGGATATCCACATTCAGAAGAATAAAACTATATCTCTGTCCTTCACAACATAAAAAGTTATTCAACATGGACTAAAGAGTTATATTAAGTTAAATTAAAAACATAAGAAATCCAGAAGCAACCTAGAGAAAACTACTCTTGACATTGGCATGGGCAAATAATTTATGACTTAAGACTCAAAAAGCAAATACAACAAAAACAAAAATAAATAAATGGGACTTAATTAAACTAAAAGGTTTCTGCACAACAAAATAAATAATCAACAGCATGAAAAAGACAACCTACAAAATGGGAGAAAATATTTCTAAACTATCCATCTGACAAAGAACAAATATCCAGAGTCCATGAGAAACTAAAAAAAATCATCAATTGACATGAACAAGCATTTTTCTGCAGAAGACATATAAATGGCCAAGAAACATACGAAAAAATGTTCAATATCACTAATAATCAGGGAAACACAAATGAAGACCACAGTGAGATACCATCTTACCTCTATCAAATGGTCATTAAGAATTTTTAAAAAACCAAGCAAACAAGAAACAAATACAGACCTGGCACAGTGGCTTTTGTCAGTAATCCTACCATTCTATGAGGCTCAGGTGGGAGGATTTCTTGAGCTTAGGAGTTTGAGACCAACCTGAACAACAGGAAGACCCCCATCTCCACTAAAAGTAGAAAAAAAATTATCCAGGTGTTGTGGCAGATGCTTATAATTCTAGCTGAGATGAGAGGATCACTTTAATCCAGGAGTTTGACATTGCTGTGAGCTAGGCTGACACTATGGAACTCTAGCCTGGGCAAGAGAGTGAGACTCTGCCTCAAAAAAACAAACAACAAAAAGTCAAAATCAGTATATATTGATGTGGATGTAATGAAAAGGGAACCTTTATACGCTATTTGTGTGAATGAATGTAAATTCGTCCAACCTTTATGAAAAGCAGTATAGAAATTCCTCAGAGAACTTAAAGTAAATCTAATCATTTGATTCAGCAATCCCACTACTGTCTACCTGCCCAAAGGAAAAGAAAACATTTTATCAAAAAGACACCTGAACTCATGTTTGTTGCAGCACAATTTATAATTGTAAAGATAAGGAGTCAACCTAAGTGCTCATCAGCTGAAGAATGCATAAAGAAAATTTGGGCTGAGTGTGTGGATGGAATATTACTCACCCATAGGAAGGAATAAAATATATCTTTTGCAACACCTGGGATAGAGCTGAAGGCCATTATTTTAAGTGAAGTATCTCAGGAATGGTAAGACAATACATCATGTTCTCCCCTATACAGAGTGTCATAGTGGACATTGGAAATTGTGAAGGGGGAGGATGGGATGGAAATGAGGTATGAAAAATTACTTGTTAGACACAATGTACACTGTTTAGGTTACTGTGTGAAACTCAGACTAAAAGCCTAACTTCACCATTATATAATTCATCCATGTAATAAAAAAAATTTGTACCATCCAATTTTATTAAGATAAATATTTTTATTTATTTATTTATTTATTTATTTGCAATTTTGGGCCTGGGTTGGGTTTGAACCTATCACCTACGGAGCTGGCGCCCTACTCCTTTGAGCCACAGGCACTGCCCAAGATAAATATTTTTAAATAACCCATAAAGAATACTATTTACTATTTGTTTACTATTATTTGTTTTATTTTGCTTTGAAAAAAATTTTTTAGTATAAGTCTAATTAATCTATCTCTTTTTGTTGTTGTTGCTTGTGGCTTTGCAGACTTATCAAGAATTCCTTACCTAGAATAATGTCCAGAAGCATTTTTCCTAAGTTTTTCTCTAGTATCTAGTATTTTTAGATATTCAGGCTTAAATTTAACTATTTAATCCATATTGAGTTGATGTTTGCAGTGATAGTGATCCAGTTTTATACTTCTGCATGTGGAAATCCAATTTTTCCCCAAACCATTTATTGAAAAGGTGATTTCCCAAGTGAATGTTCTTGTCACCTGTATCAGAGATGAGATGTCTGTAAATATGTGGCTTTATTTCTGGGTTCTGTATTCTTTTCAATTGATCTATGTGTTCATTTTTATACCAGTACCATGCTGATTTGATTATTATAACCTTGTATAATTTGAAGAAAAGTAATGTGATGTATGTGATGTCTTCAGATTTGTTATCTTTGTTTAGGATTGCTTGGGGTTCTTTTATAGTTGCATCTAAATTTTAGGATTGATTTTCTACTTCTATGAAAAATTATGTTGGTATCCAATTAAAAAGTGGACAAAACACTTATTAAAATGATCATGTGGGTTTTATCCCTTGTTCTTTTGACATGATGTATCAGATCAATTTATTTGTATATGTTGAATTACCCTTACATCCCTGGAATTAATAACCACTTGACTATAATGAAAAAAATTTTGAAAGTATGTTGAATTATGTCTGCTGGGTTTTGTTGAGGATTTTCACATGAATGTATTCAGAGGTATTGTCCTATAATTTTCTAGCTTTGTTTTGTTTTTGTCTGGTTTTGGTATTAGTGTGACACAGGTATCATATATTTTAGTACGGGAGTATTCCTTACACCTTGACTTTTTTCTATTTTTTGAAAAGTTTAAATAGGATTGGTATTAGATTTTTTTTATTTTTTATCGTATTTTTTTGTTATTGTTTGGGATTCATTGAGGGTACAAAGAACCAGGTTACATTGATTGCATTTGTTAGGTAAAGTCCCTCTTATAATTGTGTCCCACCCGCAAAAAGAGTGTCACACACTGTTACTCCCCCCTACTCCTTCTCTCCTTTCCTCTCTCTGCTCTCCCCTCCCGCACCTTCCTCCCTTCTTCCCTGTCTCTGCTTTCCTCTTCCCCCACCCCCCACCATGTAATAGGTCATCAACTATCCTCAAACGAGAATTGAGTACATAGGATTCTTGCTTCTCCATTCTTCTGATGCTTTACTAAGAATAACATGTTCCACTTTTATCCAGGTTAATGAAAAGGATGTAAAGTCTCCATCTTTTTTAATGGCTGAATAGTAATCCACGGTATATATATGCCACAGCTTGTTAATGCATTCCTGGGTTGGTGGGCACTTAGGCTGTTTCCACATTTTGGCGATTGTAAATTGAACTGCGATAAACAGTCTAGTGCAAGTGACCTTATGGTAAAAGGATTTTTTTTCCTTCTGGGTAGATGCCTAGTAATGGGATTGCAGGATGAAATGGGAGGTCTAGTTTGAGTTCTTTGAGGGTTCTCCATACTTGCTTCCAAAGTTGTTGAGTTAGTTTGCAGTCCCACCAGCAGTGTAAAAGTGTTCCCTTCCTTCCACATCCACTTGAGCATCTGCAGTTTTGAGATTTTGTGTTGTGGGTCATTCTTGCAGGGGCTAGATGATCTCTCAGGATGGTTTTGATTTGTATTTCTCTAATAATTAGGGACGATGAACATCTTCTCATGTTTGTTAGACATTCATCTGTCTTCTTTAGAGAAGGTTGTATTCATGTCTCTTGCTCATTGACATATGGGATTGTTGGCATTTTTCATGTGGATTAAGTTGTACTCGCTATAGACCATAGTTATCAAGTTTTGGTCTGATTCAAACTATGCAAATATTCTTTCCCACTGTGTAGGTTGTCTATTTGCTTTGGTTGTTTACTTTGTTTGTGTAATGTTAAGCTTTTCAGTTTAATTAGGTCCCATTTGTTTATTTTTGTTGTTGTTGTTGCAAATGCCATGGAACTCTTCTTAATAAAGTCTTTCAGCAGGTTGATATTTTCAAGTGTTTTTCCTATGCTTTCTTCGAGGATTTTAGGTGTTTCATGCCTTAAATTTTGCTCTTTTATCCATCTTGAATCATTTTTTGGTGAGTGGAGAAAGGTGAAGATCCAGTTTCAGTCTTTTACGTGTGGATATACAGTTCTCCCAGCACCATTTATGGAATAGGAATTCTTTGCCCCAGTGTATGTTCTTGTTTGGTTTATCAAAGATTAGGTGCCTATAAGATGTTAGTTTCATTTTCTGGTTTTCTATTCAATTCCAAATGTCTATGTCTCTATTGTTATGCCAATACTATGCTGTTTTAACCACTATGTCCTTGTAGTACAGCCCAAGGTCTGGTATGCTGATACCTCCAGCTTTGTTTTTATTACTAAGAACTGCCTTAGGTGTATGGGGTTCTGATTCCATACAAAATGAATTATTTTTCCAAGTCTTGAAAGTATGATTTTGGTATTTTAATAGGGATGTCATTGAATCTGTAGATTGTTTTGGCAAGTATAGGTATTTTAACAATGCTGATTCTTCAGAGCCATGAGCATGGTATGTTCTTCCATTGTTAATATATTCTTGTATTTCATTTCTTAGGGTTTCCTAATTTTCTTTACAGAGGTCCTTCACCTCATTTTGTTAGGTATATTCCTAGGTATTTTATTTTCTTTGAAGCTATGGTAAAGGGGGTTGTTTCCTTAATTAACCTCTCATCTTGGCTGTCATTGGTGTATAAAAGGCTACTGATTTTTGGACATTGATTTTATATCCTGAGACATTACTGTAGTTTTTTATGACTTCCAGGAGTCTTGTGGTTGAGTCTTTGGGGTTCTCTAAGTATAAGATCGTATCGTCAGCAAGGAGGGAGAGTTTGACCTCCTGTGCTCCCACTTGGATGCCCTCTATTTCCTTCTCTTGCCTGATTATATTGGCTAAAACTTCCAGCGCTGTGTTGAATAGTAGTGGCAATAGAGGACAACCTTGTCTGGTTCCAGTTCTAAGTGGAAAAACTTTAAGTTTTACTCCATTCAGGAAAGTATTAACTGTGGGTTTGTCATAGATAGCTTCAATCAGTTTAAGAAATGTGCCATCTATGTCTATCCTCTTTAGTTTTCTCATTAGAAAAGGATGCTGGACTTTATCAAATGCTTTTACTGCATCTATTGAGAGGATCATATGATCTTTGTTTTTGCTTCTGTTGATATAGGGAATAACGTTTATGGTCCTGCACATGTTAAACCAGTCTTGTGTCCCTGGAATGAAACCTACTTGATCATGATGTATGACTTTTTTGATGATAAGATGTAATCTACTAGCTAGGATTTTGTTGAGAATTTTTATACCTATATTCATTAGTGACATTGGTCTGAAGTTCTCCTGTTTAGTTGGGTCTTTTCCAAGTTTTGGTATCAGGGTGATGTTTGCTTTGTAGAATATGTTGGGAAAGATTTCTTCCTCCTCAAGTTTTTAGAATAATTTCTGCAGTATGGGAATAAGCTCCTCTTTGAAGGATTGATAGAATTCTGGTGTAAAGCCATCCAGACCAGGGCATTTTTTTCTTGGAAGATTTTTTATTGTTTCTATGAGCTCAGTGCTTGAAATTGGACTGTTCAGGAGATCTATTTCTTCCTGGCTAAGTCTAGGGAGAGGGTATGATTCCAAATATAGATGCATATCCTTCATATTATCAAATTTCTGGGCATAGAGTGTCTTATAGTATTCAGAGATAATCTCTTGTATGTCTGTGGCATCTGTTGTTATTTCCCTTTTATAATTTCTGATTGAGGTTACTAGAGATTTTACTTTTCTATTTCTAGTTAGTCTGGCCAAAGTTTTATCTATTTTATTTATTTTTTCAAAAAACCAGCTCCTTCTTTCATTAATTTTCTGAATGATTCTTTTGTTTTCAATTTCATTGATCTTTGATTTAATTTTGGATATTTCTTTTCTTCTGCTGCATTTAGGCTTAGATGGTTCTTCTTTTTCCAATTCTATATCATGGCTTATGAGTTTGTTGATGCACTCTCTTTCTGTTTTTTTTGGATATGGGCATCTAAAGCAAAAAATTTTCCTCTTAGAACTGGTTTTGCAGTATCCCACAGGTTTTGGTAGCTTGTGTCTTCATTGTTGTTATGCTCAAGAAAGTTAATGATTTCCTCTTTTATTTCTTCGTGCACCCGACTGTCATTCAGCATAAATTTGTTTAATTTGCATGCCTTTGTGTGGGGTTGAACATTTTTGTTGGCATTGAGTTCCACTTGGAATGCCTTATGGTCTGAGAAGATACAAGGTAAAATTTCAATTCTTCAGATTCTGTAGAGGTTTGTTTAGTATCCTAGAATATGGTCAATTTTGGAGAATGTTTCATGGGCTAATGAGAAGAATGCATATTCTTTAGCTTTGGGATGGAGTGTTCTATATATGTCTATCAAGCACAGTTATTCTAGAGTCTTATTTAAGTCCCGTCTATCTTTGTTTAATTTCTGTTTAGAGGATCTAACCAGCTCTGTAAGAGGAGTCCCCTGTTATTATGGTGTTATAGAATGTTATATTACTCAGACTAATTAAGGTCTGTTTCAAGAATCGGGGAGTATTAAAGATGAGTGCATAAATATTTAGAATTGAAATACCTTCTTTTTTTTTTATTAAATCATAGTAGTGTACATTAATACTATCATAGGGTACAGTGTATTGTTTCTGTATACAATTTGAAATACTTTCATCCAACTGGTTAACATAGCCTTCATGTCTTTTTCTTAGTTATTGTGTTAAGACATTTATATT
>CAUYQV010165185.1:0-27427 GCA_963574575.1 Galagoides demidoff | reverse complement strand
TTGGATTCTTGCTTCTCCATTCTTGTGATGCTTTACTAAGAAGAATGTGTTCCACCTCCATCCAGGTTAATACAAAAGACATAAAGTCTCCATTTTTTGAAGCCAGGATTGTTCATGGTACACCCTCCAGATTAAGTGAGTCGAGAGCAGTGAAGGGGACACAGAGAGGGTGACCCCTCCTCCCATCTGCCTCAGGCCCCACCAGCAAAGGCAGCTGCTCCAGGCCCTGCAGTCATCCTAACCCAGACACTACATTGTCTTTGGCCTCCTGGACATGAACCTGTGGCTCAAGGACGATTGGACCCCATCCTGAGGACCACTCTCCTCTTCCAAATATTATGCCTATCAAAGCCCTTCTCTCCCAGCAGACAGCCGCATCATAGCAGTCCACGAGGCCAGCCTTCATCTGCCTCCTTCCTACAGTCCTGGATCAATCCCAGGGCCTGGTAGTCCAGCCCCTGCACTAAACCCCAGATCCTGCACGTGCTCACCCATCCTTTTCTCAGGGCTGGGTCCTAATTTCCACCTCCCTGGCTTCCAGCCACTACCTGATCCACTGTGTTCTGAATCCCCATGGGCTTCTGGGTGCTGGCCATTTCGCAAATGCCATGTGTGTGCGTAGAATTTCACGTCTAGAAAGAGAAAGTCCCCTTCAGGCCTAAGTTTATCAAAGGAGATGTTCCCTGAGTTGCCTATCCTTGAACCAGAATCTCTCTTCTAAAGTTCTGGTAGGGGCTTTTGGTTTAAGCATTTGCATGTAATAATGTAGAATAATGAAGACAAGACTAGAAACATCACGAGTATAACATTGATATTTTGAGAATAATCTGTACCTGTTCTCTGAGGAGAAAGGGCATGGAGTGGCTGGCTCCTCATTTCATCTGCAGGTGGCAGGTGTGTGGCTGTGAACTTCCTTTGGGACATGCTCCAGTGAATTCTAATGTGACTTAAGGGCTCAACATTCAGGTTTCATTTTAACTGCCTTACCCTAGGCCTACCTGAGCCTCAGAGTCTGCATACTGCTCTTTGGGAAAGTACATGTATCCATCTATCCACTCATTCATTTATTCAGTATGTAATTTCAGGGACCTGCTGTGTAGGAGACCCTGGCCTGAGGCTTGCAGTTTCTGCACAGGGCAGTCATTTTCAACTGGTATCCTGAGAGAGACTCTTTGGTGTTCTGTGAAAATTTTTAAAGATCATTAATTAAATTATTTTCAAAAGAAATTCAAAGCACGGTAAGTATATTCTTTTTTTTCACCCCCCCTTTATATTTTGATCGACATAACTTAAGTGTGTGCAGAAGTTTAAATATAGGTTCAAATGTGCTGTGAGATAAAAAATGTTGAAAAACCCTGCATTACATGGTGGAGGCCTGAGCAGGTTCTGCACCTTGGGTGACCAAGAGGTGGCTGGAGCCCTGGGCCACTCTGCCTGGGCCCGGGGAGCACCGACTCTATTCCCCTTCACCTCAGAGCCTGTCAGACCCCTACTTGGGCTCTGTATTAGGTGGGAACAGGGGGAGCTGGAGGAGGGGTGATGAGAAGTACAGAGCACAAAACTGAGATGCCCAAAAAAGAACGAATGTATTTTTATTTCATTGTTTAGTGAAAGTTGCCGTTTGTTGACAGCTTGCCATGTGCTTGGTTACCTGTATTAGCTTACTGAATCCTGACAGTAAAAGCCCATGAGGTAGGTCTTATCATCCCATTTTACACCTGAGAAATAGGAGCCTAGGAATTTTAAGTAACTTGCTCAAGGTCACATCACTAGAGTGCTGGCTCCCTAAAGCCCACGTGTCTGGATTGGGTCAGTAGGGCACTAGAGAAGATGTCCTAATGGGAAGACTTCAGCTTCAGTCAGCAGCCAGCCCTGAGGGTGACAGCGAAGGGATAAGGGGCCCCAGGGACAATTTCCAAATGCATCCCCAGCAGCCAGCAGGGGCAGGACTTGTGTCACATGAGCATGACCCATGCAGAGAAGGTAGGGACAGAATGAGAGTGGAAGGCAGGGGCCCGGAAATAAGGGTGGGAACTCCCAGGAAACAATCAAAGAAGCAAACCAGGAGGCTTTCTGTGGCCAGGTGCCCTGCCACCCTCTGTTCTGCCCCTTCAAGCCTCACAGGCAGGGCTGAGCCACATCTGGAACAGATGAGGTGTAGGAACCAACCTTGCCCTTTCCCCAGGGCAGCTCAACGACACATGACCAGAGCTGTTGGCTGAAGACTCTGTGTCCCCGGCCCCTCAGGCAGGACAACCCCAGAGCACACATCCACACTGCCTCGCCCCTCTTACTACTGCCTTCCCTCCCCCGTATCCCTGTCCCCCTCCCCTAGCACTCAGTCTGCTCTCTCAGGATCATATTCTAGGTGACTCAAAACTAAGAAAAGTTCAAACTAAAAATGAAAATATATCATGGACAGATTGACAGGACCAATGAACTCTGAGCCAGGACTGAGTAACCTTCCTGGGCGACATGCTGAGCCTGCATCACATCCCCGCATGCAGCGCTGCATAGAGACTGGCAATCTGCAAGAGAGAGAACCACCTCCAAGCAGCCCCCAGGGAAAGGGTAAGAAAAAAAAAAACCCTCCCTCTGCTCCTCCTCCCCCTCCCCCCTTTCCTAGTCTCTCCCCTGCTCCCCTCTTCTCCCCAGTTCCCACCTTTGGAGGGCAGCCTCAGGCTCTGTAATGTGACCATCTGTCCTCCCTGCCACAGGCCACCATCTGTGGGCACCCCCCAAGGTGCCAGCCATTGTCTTAGGAAGACAGCAAAATGATTCACTGATAAAAGAATCTGTTCCTAGGAAATAAATCCAAAGTCCAGCAAACCTACATACTCTTTTTTTTCTTCTATTGGATGACAGGACACCTCTTGCCTCTGTCAGCTGTGTTAGGAAGGTGACTAATTCATTATTTAATATTGGCAAAAGTGGTTTAAGGACTTCAGAGGAGGCCAGGCAATGTGTTCACTGCGGCAGTGACAGAGAGAGATGGGATAGCCCCATCCCCCCGACCAAAACACGTCTGGATCATGTAGGGTTGCTCCCTTACACTCGAGGTTACCTGGAAACCTCACAAGACTTCTTAATATGTCCTCTGGGGGTGGAGGTGGCCTAAAGGGCTTGTCCCTGCAGCAAAATCACAGCTGTCAAGAGCCACTGTTACTGGCAGGGTGGCATCATAGGCCTTAGGGTATAGGATAAGAGGGCAGGGGAGGAAGGGTTGAGATGGGCCTCTGACAGTGTCCCCCTGTGCAACTCCCTACCAAGGCAGTCATATCCACCGCACGGGGCCCTCAGTCCCGCTGACCCTGTCTCTTCTGTACACCTTTCCTAGGGAGCATCCCCCTTTGATCCAGGCCAGGTCTCATACTGGATGTGCGCCTCCTGTCCCCTGCAGCACCCTGACTATGGAGGCTATACCCGGGAGTTGTAGGACGACTCCCATTTCTGCTCCAAGACTGAGGTTGGGACCTGGGGGGGGGGGGAGCAGGTGGTTCAAGGCTTGGCTGTCCTCAGGGCTCTGCAGCTGGAGGGAGACTTGGTCTGCACGGTTCACAAGCACACTCAAATTTTCTCTGCCAAACAGAGTGATTTATTTGCATGTCTTCATCAAGGGCGATTATTCTTCAACACCTCACTGAGCATGTTGGGTGATCTCCTGGGAGGGAAAAGCCCCTGAGTGTGGGTCTCGCCTGGAAGGAAAGAGAGGCCAGCAGCCTGCCCTCTCCTGTCTCACGGGAAGCCGTCCTCTCTCTGGCACTTCACACAGAGATCCAGGCTTACCTTTTTTCTCTGGACAGCCACTGGTTCACCCATAAAGCTCACCAAAGTTGATAATTAAAACACACCTCCTTTTGGGGGAAAGATGATTTTTGACTTTGACAGAAAGGGCATTTCAGCTCTCTCTGTCCCCTGGTTTTCAAATGAAAACAAATAGCATAGCGCTTTATGCAGGAAGCAGACCTAACCCTAAACATGTCTGCAATATCTAAGCTGGAGATAGTTGGGGGCAGGGGAAGAAAGAGGGGAAAGAGCAGAAGGAAAAGAGGCAGGACCCAGGAAGGGCTTGCAGCAGAGGGAACCCCTGGGCACAGGGGAGAGGCAGAAACAGAGGCGGAGGAGCCGGGTGCTGAGGGAGGAGGGCCAGAGATGCCAAGCAGAGAGGGAGCCGGCAGGGAGAGGGCAGAGGGCATGGCCGCCCAGACCTCTGGGCTCCCCTTTTCCTCACTCACCAGTTTCTCCGAGAAGGTGGCCCTCCCTCCGGTTTCTTCCACCTCCTCACCTCCCCCCTCTCCTGCTGACCCTCAGTTTGGCCCCACAGTCCTGCTGACTCTGCCCCTTCTGTGGGCCAGGCGTGTGGCCTTTCCTCGGGAGTGACCCCCCTTCAATCAAGCCAGGGGTGATGCTGGACGCACCCCCTCTTCCCTGCAGCACCCCAGGACATGGAGCTCCCACACCAGCTCTGCTGTTCTGGCCCTGCCCCTGACCTCCACCAGCTTCCCCATCTGATGGCGGGTGTTGAGAGGACATGGTCCTCAGCCTGCTTCCCACACTGGGTTCTGGGGTTTCCTGGGAGGCCTGCGTTTATGTGTGACTAGGGTAAGGGACAGGGGTGCACACTGTGAGTTAAGGGAAGACGTTAGAAGGGGGGTTATTAGGCCGCTCAGCTCTTCCTGCCCCCCCAATCTTTATCTCAGTCCCTGTGCAGAACCCTCCCCAGGGTTTGCCTTTTACCCCCTTCAGTTCCTGACCCTCCTTCACTCGCTTTCTCTTCTCCTGCCAACTCAGCCATCACCCACAGCCGGGCACTCCTCCAACTCCACCTCCAGCCCACACTCTAGAGCTGCAAACCACACCTGGCTGCTGGCGCACCTCAGTGGCTCTTCAGATCCAACACATCCAAGATGGTTGTGGGATGGACAGATGATGGACAGAATGCCTCAGCTTGCCCTCAAACCACATCTTTCCTCCAGAGGAGTGGAAAACGTTCTATGGATAGACTCAATTCTAAAAATCCCAGCAACACTGTGGATTGCCTGGTTGCAACCTGCCTTGGGTTCCAGTCTGCTCACCCATAAAATGGGGATAACAAAACCTGACTGAGAAGTAGGAGGAGGACTCGAAGTGAGGAAATATTAAATAACAGCTCGTGCGAGACGAGGCCAGGAGGGCCCACCATGCGGAGCCTCTGTTCTGCAGATGCTCCTCAAGCTCTAGTTCGTGTGGGTCTCAGGAGAACACTCCCTCTGGCAGGGTGGCAGTTCTGACTCTAGGAAATTGGCAATGTAGCCTAGAAGTCAAGAGCACAGACACACGAGACAGTTCTTGGCTTTGCACATACTGTAGGTAGTTTACTTAACCTCTTTATACCTCAGTTTTTCTCTCTGTAAAATGGGAATCACAGTAGTAACCTTTCCCATGCAGTTATCATAAGGATTAAATCATATAAATTTATGTGGGTTGCTTACAACAATGTCCGGCATAAAGAACATACCATATAAATATTTTATTAACAAATGAAATACTCGGAGGCCTTATAACATCTTGGGAATAAGAGGGCTGAACACACAAGCCTTGAGACTTGCTATGTTGCTTTGCCTTCTGTTGTGTTGTAGCTGACTCTATGCAGTGACACCAAGTGACATCCATCCCCATCCTCTCCCCCTCCCCGTCTCCTGGTTCGAGCCAGTTTCTTTGGCTCAGGTGCCTACAGGCAAGAGGGAAGTGCTGGTGCAGGCAAGCGGGTGACGTGATGGGAGGGATGCAAAGTGCCCCTGGGTCCCTACTTTCCCTGCTCTATGATGTGCACATGGCATCTTCCCGTGACTCAGGCCTGTGGCATCACAGGTGGCTGTGGGGACGGTGGGCAGACAGGGGATGTGGAGGATTAGGACATGGTGAGAGAAAGAGAGATGGAGCCAGGAGCTGGGGTCCAGGGAGCAGAGGGGCCATTCCCTGTGGGCAAGGCCAGACTTGCTCCTAAGGGCAGGGGGGAGAGTCCCAGGCAGCTTTCTATTCCAGAAAGAACTCTTTGGCTGCTGGGTGGGCAGCAAGGCTTACTGCAGGGTGGGATGGGAAGTGAGGGGAAACTCACAGGGCAGTTGTGGAAGGAAGACAAGGCAACCTAGAGAGGGAGCAGTGGGGAGGCAGAGAAGGACCAGGTGAGTCCAACTCTAAGGGTGGAATTGGCTGCACTTGGTGGCCACTTAGGGGTCAGAAACAAGGAGGAGTGGAGTCTAGGGTGGCACCAAGGAGTCACAGTGTGGCTTAGGATGGCAATGAGCTCTGCACGTGTCAAAGGGTCAAAGGACAGCACAGTGGTGTTCCCCACTACCGTTGACAAGTGATTGTGCCTGTGCTAGGAGCTGGGCTGGCAGGTGCAGAGAGCTGGGAGCTCCCCCTTAGGGGAGCTCATGCCTAAGTGGGGGAGGAAGGCCAGACTCAGTTAAGAACCACAAAGGACCCAAAATTCCTCTGGGGTAGGGGTGGGGCTCCAGGACAAGCTAGCCCAAGATTCCATCTCTTTGTTCCTCAAACTCTCCCCCAGAGTACTCAAGTGACATGTAGGTTCAAATCTCAGTTATTGGCTTAATTGGTCAGTTGGTTGATTCATTTGTAAAATGGAGATGATGATTAAAGAAGAAATAAGTCAGTAACATTATATAAAGGCCCGAGCACAGTGCCTAGCACAGAGTAAGTGTTCAGTTAAATAGGAATTTTTTTGTTGTGGTGGTGGCGGTTGCAGTTGTCATTGTTATTTAGCTGGCTCAGGCTGGGTTCGAACCCTCTAGACTCAGTGTATGCAGCTGGTGCTGTAACCACGGTGCTATGGGTGCCAAGCCAAATAAGGCATTTTTGATTATCATTATATTACTATTATATTTTTTATTGTACCCCCATCTGACTCTTTTCTTTTGCCTTTAATATGCGATACCTCCAACACTTCCCAGACCTCCTCCTCTCTCTAAGACTAATCCAAGACACAGTTAATCCTCCCCCACATGCCCCTGAGAACTTAGTGCAGGTCTGAACAAATCATCCCAGGCTCACGGTGTTTGAAGTTGCTTCCTTCTGTGAGTGGATCTACTCTACCATCAAGAAAGGAGTCAGAACAAAAACAGACAAGAATGATTGCATCAAACTCAAAAGCTTCTATACAGCCAAGGAAACAATCAGCAGAGTGAAGAGACAACCTACAGAATGGGAGAAAATATTTGCAAAGCATACACACCTGACGAGAGGGTCGATATCCAAAACATATAAGCAACTCAAACATCTCAATGGCAAAAAACGACACACTAACAACCCAATTAAAAAATGGATGAAGGACCTGAATAGACATTTCTTGGAAAAAAAAAAACATAAAATGGCCAACAAGTATATAAAAAGGTGCTCGACATCACTAATCATCAGAGAAATGCAAATTAAACCCACAATAAGATATCATCTCACACCTGTTGGGATAGCTCTCAGCAGAAAGATGGAAGATAAATGCTGATGAGGATGTGGAGAAAAGGGAAGCCTTGTGCATTGTTGCTGGGAATGTAAATTAGTATAGCCGTTAGGGGAAACAGTTTGGAGGCTTTCCAAAGAATTAAAAGTAGAACTACTACATGATACAACAATCCCAATTCTGGGTATATGTTCAAAAGAAATGAAATTAGTATCTCCAAAGGCTTATCAGCAGCTCCATGTTCATTGCCACATTTTTCGCAATCGCGGAGATTAGGAATCAACATAAGGATTCATCAAGGGATGAATCAACAAAGAAAATGTGATATATAGAGACACATACACACACAATACGGCCTCCATAGTTGACCACCTCCCTACATTGACCACCTCCTTAAGCAGACCTTATTTTCATAGGACCAGACACCCATGTACGTATCAGAACAGTAGGCCTAGTTCCTTATGTTGACCACCTCCATGTGTTGACTAGTTTGTTACAGTCCTTTGGGTGGTCAACTTACAGAGGTTCTGCTACTCTGTGTATGTGTGTATAGAGAGAGAAAGAAAGTAGACTATCATTTATCCTTTAAAAAGAAAGAAATCCTGCCCTTTGCAGCAACATGTATAGACTTGAAGGACATTATGCTAAGTTAGATAAGCCAGGCACAGAATGACAAATCTCCGTGATCTCACTTACACAGCTACACCTCGGAGATATTGCAGGTTTGATTCCAGATCACCACAGTAAAGCAAGTCACACTTTTTGATTTCCCAGTGCATATACAAGGTATGTTTATGCCATGCTTTATTCTGTTCAATATCTTTAAAACACTGTACATACTTTCATTAAAAAATACTTCTTTGCTAAAAAGTGCTAACTTTCAGTTAATGATCATCTTTTTGCTGGTGGAAGATCTTGCCTCAATGTTGATGGCTGCTAACTAGGAAGGGCGGTGGTCGCTCATGGTTGGCAATTTCTTAAAATAGGATGAAAATTAACTTTGCCATTGTTTGACCCTTTCATGAAAAATTTCTCGTCACGTGCAAGGCTAGTTGATAACATTTTATTCACAGTAGAACTTCTTTGAAAACTGGAGTCAGCTCTCCCAACCCCTGCTACTGCTTTGTCAATTCAGTGTAGGCAATATTCTAAATCCTGGGTTGTCATGGCAGCATGGTTAATGACATCGTCACCAGGAGTAGGTTCTATGCATTACAAGAACCCACTTTCTCTGCTCAATTCTTCATTTGTTTTATCAGGAGATTGCAGCAATTCAGTCACATCTTCTGGCTCCACTTCTAACTCTAGTTCTCTTGCTATTTCCCTCCACATCTGCAGTTACTTCCTCCATCGAAGTCTTGAACCCCTCAAAGTCATCCCTGAGACTAGAATCAACTTCTTCCAAACTCCTGTTCATGTTGATATTTTGACCTCCTCCCATGAATCACAAATATTCTTAAACACATCTGAAATCATAAATCCTTTACAGGAGGCTTTCAGTTTATTTTTCCAGATCTATCAGAGGACTATCTATGGCCATGTTCTGTTAGCAGTTATACAAACAACATTACTCTCCCCGTATGTCTCCATCAGAGCTCTTGGGTGACCAAGAGCATTGTCAATAAGCAGTAATATCTTCTACAAAAATCTTTTTTACTGAGCAGTGGATCTCCACAGTGGATTTAAAATATTCAGCAAACCATAGATGTGCTGTCATCAAGGCTTTGTAGTTTCATTTCTAAAGCATGGGCAGAGTAGATTCAGCATAATTCTTAAGGGCCCTGGGATTTTTGAAATGGTGAATGAGCATTGGCTTCAAGTTAACAGTCCCTGACAAGAGTTAGCCCACCCTCTGATGCTCTGGAGCCAGGCACTGACTTCTGCTCTCACTATGAAAGTCCTAGAGATGGCATCTTCTTCCAAGAGAAAGCTGTTTGGCCTACACTGAAAATCTGTTGTTCAGTAGAGCCACCACCATCATCATCTCATCTAGATCTTCGGGATACCTTGCTGCAGCTTCTAAATTAGCACTCACTGCTTCACCTGGCACTTTTACGTTATGAAGACAGTTTCTTTCCTTAAACCTCATGAAACAACCTCTGTGATCTTGAGACTTGTTCTTCTGAAGCTTCCTAGCCTCTCTCTCTCTCTCTTTCTTCTTTTTTTTTAGACAGAGTCTCTGTTGCCCTAGGTAGAGTGTTGTGGTGTCAAAGCCCACAGCAATCTCAAACTCTTGGGCTCAAGTGGTTCTCTTGCCTCAGTCTCCCAAGTAGCTGGGACTACAGGTGATCACCACAATGCTTGGCTAGTTTTTCTATTTTTAGTAGAGACAAGCCTTTCCCTTGCTCAGGTTGGTCTTAAACTCCTGAGCTCAAGCAATCCATGCACCTCAGCCTTTCAAAGTGCTAGGATTACAGGCATGAGTCCACCCCACATGCCCTTCCCTCGCCTCTCTCAACATCTCAGAATTGAAGAGAGTTAAGTCCTTGCTCTGAATTAGGCTTTGGCTTAAGGGAATGTTGTGGCTGGATAGCTCTGGCTATCCAGAGCTCTAAAACTTTCTCCGTATCAGCAATGCAGCTGTTATGCTTTCTTACCATTTATGTGTTCACTGGAGTAGCACTTTTCATTTCCTTCAAGAATTTTTCTTTTTTCATTCTCTTCTTGGCTATTTGGCAGAAGAGCCCTAACTTTCATCCAGTCTCAATTTTTGACATGCCTTCCTCCCTAAGCTGAAGCATTTCTAGTTTTGATTTAAAGTGAGATTCGTGTGACTCCTTCTTTCATTTGAACACACAGAGGCCATTGTCAGGTTATCAGTTGGCCTAATCTCAATATTGTGGTGTCTCAGGGAATAGGGGAGCCCAAGGAGAGGGAACGGAATGGGGAAAAGGCTGTTCGATGGAGCAGTCAGAACACACACATTAACGGATTAAGTTTTCTGTCTTATATGGGCGTAGTTCTTGGTGCTTCCAAACAATTACATCAGCAACATCAAAGATAACGGATCACATCACCACAAAGATATAATAATGATGGAAAAGTTTGGAACATGACAAGGATTACAAAAATATGACGCAGGGCCAGCCCATGCTGCTGGAAAAATGACACCAGTAGACTGGTTTGGAGTATTGCCACAAATTTTCAGTTTGTATTTGTAAAAGGTGCAATATCTGTGAAGTGCAATAAGGCAAAGCAAAATACAATGAGGAAATGGGGAGATGTTGATCAAAGGTACAAATTCAGTTACCCAGCCTGAGCAGGTTCTAGAGACCTCGTGTACAGCCTGGTGACTATAGTTGGTGCACACTTGAAAAGTGCTGGGGGTAGGTCTCAAGTGCTCTGATCTCACACATGCTCACACATGAAAGGAAATAATTAAGTGAATGACAAATATGATAACTAGTTGGATCATGATAACGTCTCATGATATGAACATACATCAAAACATCATGTTGTACGCCTTCAACTTATATGCTGTTTATTTGTCAAGTACACCTCAATAAAATGTGGGGGTGGCAGGAAGGAGGAAGGAGCTTATGGTTCTCAAGGGCTGCTCAGCACCAGGCCCATCGGCACACTGTCTGGTGGAATCCTTACAGCCCTGGAAAGAGATATCATTACCCTCACTTTACAGAAAATATAACATGAACTGTAGAGAGATGAAGTTACTTGACTGAAGGCCACACAAAAGTAGTCAGATCCTGGCCAGTCCAGGATCACATGGAGAGGCTATCCTCTTTAGAAGACCGGTTGTGGCTTCTAAGCCCCATGGTCTCATGAGGCCTCCTGGCACTGGGTGTGCGGGTTCGTCTACCCATTTGGCCAACAGCCCAGAGAAGGAAAGTGAGTCGTTCAGTTCCACATGGCCTTCCAAATGCAATTGCCAATTGTATGTTTTAGACCGAAATAATTCAGACTGACCATGCTGGGGGAAAAGAGTCACTGTTTGCTTCCCTTGATCTCTTGGTGTGGCTCAAGTGCAGTGATGGTTATGACATGGAAGGGCTGGAGAATGCTCTGGGCTGAGGATGTGCCGAGGCAGAATACTCTCTGAACGTTACACTGACCTGAACAGCATCTCCACTGCACCCAGACTCCTGGCCTGGCCTCTCCATGGTCAGGGCTGCGAAGCAGGGGCTCTTCCAGGTCATAAGCACACGTTCTCCCTGACTAGTGGAGACAGAGTCCTACTTCTGGCCCTGGCAGGAGACACCCATGGTTATCACGGCCAGCACCTTTGAGTGCAGTTTACACATCTCCTTCCCATCATGCTCTTATGGAGGTGGAGCCAAGAGTCCTGGGTTCAAATCCCAGTTCTGCCACTTACTGTTGTGGCCTTGGGTAAGCTACTCCTCTCAGGGCTACCTAGGAGAGTTTCACTTGATCCAGGAAGACTTTGGCTCAGAGAGGTGCCAGGGTACAAGGCAGAAATGGTCTGTGGGATTCTGAATCCAAGGCTATTTCCCAAAGAACTTTCGGCTCCTCAGTTTGTGGCCCCTGGAGAAAGGGAAACCTCAACAAACAGAGCACCTTTGCTCCTCTTCCTGCTTGGGTCTGAAACATCACATCACTCACCCATGGTGGCTCATCACATGAGGCCAGAAAACAAGCTGTCTCTGTGCCCCTGGGGCTCCATCAGGAAAGACTTGTTTGTGGCTGAGTGAGATTGGATTTCCATTTCAATGGTTCCTGTTTCCCCACAGACTGGCCATGGGAAGGCCTCAGCTCTAGGGGCTGCCCAGGCTTTCTGGTGTGCAAACACTGACAGAGACTTCAGGATGGCAGAGAGAGGGCTCAGATGATCTGGGGGCCCCAAGTTAGATCCAGGGAGGGCTCTGGCTAGCTGAGGCCAATGCACAAGGCCCCTAGAACAGGAAGCCTTCTGTTCTGAGATATTCCTGGCTTGTTCCCTTTACCTGTAGAGCAGCAGTTCTCAACCTGTGGGCTGCAACCCCTTTGGAACAATGAAAATACATCGGAAGGTTGAGAACCACTGCTGTCGAGGGACTTGGTCGGTTTGACGCCTGGAGACCGAGCTGCTAGCCAGCACGTGCACCGTACTGCACTTCCCTGGTGCAGCTTCTCTCCAACTTGACCTTCTCTTGCTCCTTTTCTAGGAAGGTCTGGAGCATTAGCTCAGCGGTTCTCAGCGACCCACAGGAACTGTATTAAAGGGCCGCGGCACTAGGAAGGTTAAGAACCACTGCATTATAGCTGGTTGCAGGGTTCAAAGCATGCCAGTTTACTACTCAGTCACCCATTCATTCATCCTGCCAGGCACAGAGGACACCACTGGGAAGAAGACAGAACATGGCCTCCGCCCTCTTAGGCTTAGCGGAGTGCCGTGAGATTTGGAGGCAACAGGACTGGGGCTGTCCTCCCAGCCCAGCATTTGCCATCTGATGACCTCACCAGTCCCTGAACTCCCTGAGCCTCAATTCCCTTCCCTCGGGTGTAAGATGCGTATAATGACACCAGAAGGGAGGCAGCAGAGGATTAAAGCGAGAAGGATTTGATCCCATGAATGTGAAAGTGTTTGCTACCCGTAAAGATCATGTGGATCTTAGTTATTGCTGTTAGTGAGGTGGCTGTTATTATTTGCTACACTTTTCCATTCAGGAAGTTTTCTCTGCCTGACCTGCCGATTGTGCCAAGCATCTGGGTCAAACTGACTGCCTGGCAGGTTCTTCCTATATGGATGATCTACTCTGGGCCAATAGCCAGCTTCGATGTCTTTTCTAACAGCTTTATTAAGATATAATTCACATACTATGCATTTCACCCATTTAAAGTATGCAATTTGATGTTTTTTAGAATACGCAACGGTTTTATAACCATTGTCACAACCTAATTTTGGAACATTTATCTGCCTTAAAAGAAACCTATGCCCACTAATAGTTTAGCCTTCACTCCCTCCCCTCAACCCTCTCTCTCCACTGTAGGCAACCGGAATCATTTTGCCTATAGTGGCAAATGCCCACAGTTCTGACATTTTACATAAATGAAATCACATAATAATATATATAACATATAATACTACATAATAACATGCAATATAGTCATAATATATAAAAATGGGGTCTTTTGTGACTGTGTGATGGGCTTCTTTCACTTAGCATGTTTTCTTTTCTTTCCTTTTTTTTTTTTTTAAATGGAGTCTCATTCTGTTGTCCTGGATAGAGTGCCATGGCGTTATAGCTCACAGCAACCTCAAACTCTTGGGTTTAAACAATCCTCCTACCTCAGCCTCTCAAGTAGCTATCAAGCCTCAAGCTGCAGGTGTGCACCACTAGGCCCAGCTTGTTTTTCTGTTTTTAGTAGAGACAGGGTCTCATTCTTGCTTAGGCTGGTCTCCAGCTCCTGTCCTCAGGCAACCCACTCATCTTGGCCTCTCAGAGTGCTAGGCTTACAGGTGTGAGCCACCGCGCCTGGCCACTTAGCATGTTTGTTCAAAGTTCATCCATGTCATAACATGTATAAGTACTTCATTTTTTCTTGCTGAATTATACTCCGTTTTATGGATTAAAAAACATTTCATGTATCAAATCTTCAGTTGACAGATGTGCTATTCCCACTGTTGGCTATTACAAAAAATGATTCTATGAACATTTTTATATAAGCTTCTATGTAGATGTGTTTTTTTTATTTTTCTTAGGTAAACTGTATGCCTAGGAGTGAAATCACTAGATGATGTGGTTGCTCTATGTTTACATTTTGGGGAAACATTAGACTGCTTATGAAAATAGCTACACACTTTTACATCCACTCTAGTGGTGCATGAAGGTTTCAATGTCTCCACACCCTCCCCAGCACTTGTTATTACCTGTCTTTTGGATTATAGTGATCCCATGGGTGTGAAGTGGTATCTCAATATGGTGTTGATTTGGTGCAGCTCCTTAATGACTAATGATATTGAGGATCTTTTCAGGTGCTTCTTGGCCATTTGTATATCTTCTTTGAAACAATGTCCATTTAAATCCTCTGCCGAGTTTCGATTAAATCATTATCTTATTATGAATTGTAAAAGTTCTTTATATATTTTAGATGTAAATCCCTTTTCAGTTACATGATTTGCAAATATTTTCTCCTGAGAGTTGTCTTTTTACTTTCTTCGTGGTATTATTTGCAGCACGGAAGTTTCAACTTTTGATGAAGTCAACTTATCTATTTTTTCTTTTGTTGCTTGTGCCTTTGGTGAGGTAGGTAAGGTCTGCTTCTTAAACGGGCTTTTCCCCTTAAAGCAGGTGTGTCCATTATTTACATAAAGCTTTGGTATTAATATCTGGTTTAAATCCAAGTCAGGAAAAAAAAATCAATGAGTCATCACTATAACCTTAAACAAGGTAGATGTAATTGAATAAACCTAATTGAAGCCTTCCTGCTGTGAAAGAAATGGGAAACCAATGGAGTTTTCAAGCTGGGCAGGGTAGCTGTTGAGGTAATTCCTCACCTCCTCACTATCTCCAACATAAAGTCCTTGGCACAGGGCTTGCTAGGAGGGGGGAAGAGCGAGTAACAGGGCTGAGATGCTGAGGAAAGCAGAAAGGTTGTTAGTTTACCTGCACTTTCTTCTGAGGCCAAGGAGGACCAGGACTGGGTTTCTGACCCCACCACCTCCCCTCTCCACTTACCTCCTGCGAGAACCCGAGGGGGTGAGTGCTTTGAGAGGTTGGACAGGACACCAGGGCCTTTGCACATGCTGTGCCCTCACCCCAGTCCTTCACCCAGCTGGCTCCCATCTGTCCTTCAGCTCCTGCCTCGCTTGTCAGTTTCTTGGGAACATTTCCCCTGAACCCCACATCTCCCACTAGACTAGAGTCTGCATCTGTTCTCACAATTCTGTGCTTATGGCAAAGCCTGGCATAAGGTAGATGCTTGGTAAATACGTGTGGAGTGAATGATTAAAGAATCACGAGGACTGGAATATCTCCCCAGAGGGGCTGATTTGTTTCCACAGAAGTTTGTCTTCATGGTCCTTGTGGAACCAGAGTAACAGAGTTTTTTAGAAAAAAAAAAGGAAAGAGAAAAGAAAAGGCCACTCTTAGTAGGTTTCAGCAGCGGAATCTGCTCTGCCATAGGAAGAAAGGGGATCTCCAGGCTGGCTGGGCAGGGACAAGTGGAGGCAGCCTGGGAGCTCAGCGGCTCCTGAGGTCAGCACTTCAGGAGAAGAAGGGGCAGGCCAAGAGCCACTGACAGCTGAATTGTTCTCCTGGGACAAGTGGCCTTCCTAGGTAAACAAGTAAAAAGGGACCATTTAGGGCCAGGTGCCAGTAGCTCCCACCTGTAATCCCAGCACTCTGGGAGGCCAAGGTGGGTGGATTGCTCGAGCTCAGGAGTTCAAGACTAGCCTGAGCAAGAGCAAGACCCCATCTCTAAAAAAT
Source organism: Galagoides demidoff (assembly GCA_963574575.1). Taxonomy (NCBI): domain Eukaryota; kingdom Metazoa; phylum Chordata; class Mammalia; order Primates; family Galagidae; genus Galagoides; species Galagoides demidoff. Next base: position 11,587 of record CAUYQV010165185.1, on the reverse strand, counting down.
AACCAGGTGTTGGTCTCTAAAAATAGCTGGGCATTGTGGTAGGCACCTGTAGTACCAGCTACTTGAGAGGCTGAGGCAAGATAATTGCTTAAGCCCAAGAGTTTGAGGTTGCTATGAACTATGATACCATGACACTCTACAGAGGGGCACCAAAAAAAAAAAAAAGCCAGAAGCATTGTCATCCGAATGCCATCTCATCCACGCCTCTATGTCATAGGGAAGCAATTTACCTGCAAGGGAACTTGAGAAAACAACTTTGCTTTCTGGAAATTTCCAGCAAAATCAGCCCAAGTTCCACCCTGATAAACATGCCTCCTAAGGTTGCAACATTTTTCTTAACCAGTCTGTGTGGCTCAGTGTTATTTTACAAAATGTGAGGGTTTTTTTTTTTTTTTAGCTCACACATTCCATTTACTTCCACAAACAACTTTGGAGCACGTAGGATGAGTCAGGCACGGCCCTGGGTGAAGGACACCTGGATAAACAGGCCATGCCCCTGTTTTCCAGGATCTCCCAGCCCAGGGGCAAGACATATGGTCCACAGATCAGCACGATGCAGCCAGGAGTGCCCTCAGAGCCCTAAGGAGGCCCTGAGAAGAAAGAGGCTCCTGTGGTCTCGGGGGTGACCTGGGAAGGCCTCCTGGAGGAGGATCATGAAGTATGAATCTGAATAGTCAAGGGGACCTGGTAGGGTCAAGAGGTAAAGATGTTTCATGCAGAAAGAACTGAATTGTGTTGAAATGACAGTAATAAAATTCAAACTAGAAACTTCCTGAACTAAAGGAACAGGCCCAGTGCTCTTGAGAGTGGATGCTCCATCCTGTTCACACCCACTCCTATTACCTGCAGGGCAGTTCTAACTGGGTCCAAAAACTTCATGTCCTGGGACTCCCAGGGCCCATTTCAGAACCAGTCCTGTAGCCAGGGGAATGAAGTCCTGACAGACATTGCTTGGCCAGGCCTGAATCACAGGCCCGCCAGGAACCAGAGGGCTGACTCCCCAAAGGGAAATAGAGGGAGGTGACACAACCACACTCCCAAAGGAGTGTGAAGGCAGGGGGCAGAAGGAAGAGCTGTTCACCACAGCCACTGTCCAAAGCACCAATCTGATCCTTGCTCTGTAGTCTTTTGGATATGGTCAGCAAGGCCTTCACAGTGGCCCACATGTCCGAAAGGGTTGCCCACCTCTGCCCTCCATCCATACCTTGGCCTGTACCATCCCTCCATCCACCTCAGCCCTCTGGGCCTCAGCAGAGCTGGCTGTGGCTGCTCCCTTCTGCTCCACCCTCCTTTGGATAACACTGAGAATACCACTGTGCACCTGTTATTCACCCCTCGCCACCCTAGCCTAGGAACCTCCCATGCGTCTGCCTGTCTTTGAAACCCAAACCCCGCAAGAGGCGTCCTGACACATACTAGTTGGCTGGTGAAAGTTGGTTGAATCAATTAACTAACCTGCCAGGCTAGAGGGACCCTGAAGAATGTTTAGACAATTTGGGGATCGACCAGCTTAATCAGGGCACTTGGATTAGAGAACAAAACCTCAGCTCTACTTAAGTTGGTTCCTGCTTCCCCAAAGAGAGGACGGTTTTCATTTCTCTCCCAGTGATGGGGCACCCTCCACCCATGCACCGAACCTCTGTGCTCATTCTCCCCATCTCTGCCAGATAGACAGAGCCCCGGCCTGGCCACAGCCATCTTGAAGGGCCTGCTCCTGGCCTCAGGCACCTGGTTTGAAGCTGAAAACACACACAGCGGGCCCCTGGGAGCAGGAGATGCTGTCCATGGCTTCCAGGGTGGCCTGGATCTCTGTCCACCGCACTCTGACAGCCACTCTGTCTGTCGATCTGTCTCTCTTTCCAGGCCCAAAGCTGCCTGCTGCCAGGAACAGCCTCTGCTCAGGTTGATCCTGTCCTGTTCAGATTTTATCAGGGTGAAGGAGATAAGAATGCTTGTGTCTCTACCCAGGCGTCCTGCAAGTAAGTATCAGAGCACTGACTCTCAAATGGCAAAATAAATTGCCTGGTGTGCTTTTATCTGCACGACTAGATGTTGTACTTCACACCACACAATTATACATCAACTAGACTTGGAGAAATAAGGGAGGACAGTGAGGGTCTGTCCACTACCCCACTCCTCTGACCCTCTGCCTGGGTCTCCATTAGTCCGTCACTCATATTTATTATCTAGGCACAATTCTCAGGTTTGGAGGATTCAGCAGTGAACAAGACAGACACACAGCTTACATTTCAGTAGAGATAACAGAAAATAAATACACACAATATAGAGATAATTTCAGAAATTACTGTAATTACTGTAATTTACTTTTGCATGCTTTGCAAAAAGTAAATCAGGTGCTGTTAATATTCCAGAACTTAAATTGGTTGGCGGGTTCGTTGCCATGCTTTCTAACATACCTATTCTTTACATATATATTCTTTGGCTATAATATTGCATAATAAAAAATTCTGTCTATGAAGATGCTGTGATGGGGTGTGGAGTATCTTAGATGAGGTCATCAGAGAAGGCTTTGTACATTTCAGCTGAATTCAGGAAGGCGACAGGGAGCCCACAGGGTACAGGTCAGAGGATGGAGCAAGAAGGGCCTCAGGAACAGGGACAGCAGGGACAGCAAGGGCAAAGGCCCTGCAGGGAATGATCTCTGCAAGGAGACCGGGAGAGGCAGAGAGACTGGGTCCAGGTGAGCAGGTGGGGACTATGTAAACAGGAGTTGGAGCAGCCCGCAGGGTCAGACCTTGGAGGTGCAACTTCGTGTGGATGTTATTCTAAGCATAATGGGAAGTGGGTTTTGTTTTTAAAAGATTAGTCTCCCAGGAGTGCCAAAGGAAATTGCAAGCACCTTCTCATTTTCCCTACTCTCTCCCCACCTTCCCTGGTTGGTCAGGCTTTCTATGGATGTTTCCACTTCTCTCTTTCCAGACTCGCCAACTCCCAGAGATTTGTTTTTATAAGGCAAGGAAGCAGAACAAGTCAAGGTTTAACTTTATGCTGTTTTACTGGTGCTGATTCAATTCACATTGCAAGTAAGTTTCAAGTTCAAATGTGTCTATGAAATGATTTTTGAGTCATTCGATTTATACTGAGTGTCAATTTTCTCTCCTTAATGAAGCTAATAACTTCATTCCTCTCCTCTTTGCTCAAGACCCCTGTCCCCAACAATTCTTCAGCAGTCTGCCTGGACACCAGCCCTCCAGGCAAGAGAAGGCAATGGTCCGGTAGCGAAAGAGCCTGCCACGGGCCATTTGATCTCTTGGAATTTGTTTTCTCATCTGTAAAGTCAGAAGAAATCTTTCCTTACAGAAATAAAATACGGGAAAAGCACTCAACACAGTCACTGAGATGAAAGAGGGAATCAGGGTGAGTTGAGTTCAATTTTAATTTCATTTTTTAATTTTAAAATTAAATCTGCTCAACTAAATAAATTTGATCATCATTAGTATGGCCTTGGTGGCCCAACATTTTTCTTATGACTTTTAAAAATAACTGTACATTCTCATTGGAGAATTACTGTAAAATACTAAATAGTGTAACAGAGGACATCCAAACCATCTATCATTCTACCATTCAGTGATCACTGCTCTTAAAATATCCATATTTCCCTCTAGGCATTTTTTCTTTATGTATTTTCATATTTGGATGGTTCTATTTATTCCACTTTGTATCTGGCCCTTTTCTTCTATTAATGGTATTTCAGCCCATCAATTTCCTATGTCACTAAAATATTCTTTGAAAACATGAGAAGTAAATAAAAGGACCTCTGCCTCGTGGGGACTGAACTGTAGGGTCAGGAATAGAAATGGGAATTGCCCCATGATTGCTGCAGGGTGACCATGCTGGCAGAGTCCAAAGGTGATGGGAAGGGAAGGAGACGGATTAGATGTGGAAGAGAAGAGACAATTCCTGGGAGTGGGACAGGACCCCTAGGTGAAGAGTGGTTCATTTATTGAGATGGGGAATGGGAGGGCAGCTCTGGAGGATATTTGTGGTGAAGGGGACCTTGCAGCTCTTGAGTCTCCAGAAAGCTGTGATGGGGCTGGGGGTGGGGGGTTGGTTGTACTTAGTGCTCAGAGGTAGCCCACACACGATCCCTGAGATTTTGTAAAATCCTCCCCCCGCCCCCCACACAGTGTCCCTTGAGCCACTCAGAAATGCCCTTCTTTTTTTTTTTTTTTTTTTTTTTTGAGACAGAGCCTCAAGCTGTCCCCCTGGGTAGAGAGCTATGGCATCACAGCTCATAGCAACCTCCAACTCCTGGGCTCAAGCAAGTCTCCTGCCTCCGACTCCCAAGTAGCTGGGACCACAGGCGCCCGCCACAACGCCCGGCCATTTTTTGGTTGCAACCATCATTGTTGTTTGGCGGGCCGGGCTGGGGATTCGAACCCGCCACCTTAGGTGTATGTGGAAGGCGCCTTAGCCGATTGAGCCACAAGCGCCGAGCCCAGAAATGCCCTTCTAACAATCTCAATCTACAGCTCCCACCTTTTCTCAGGAAGGAGATCGTAGAAACATCCATCAGCGGTTAATACTGACGCAGAGTGCATTTCTCCTTCCGCTATAATTACTGGGTGCTAACTCTATGCCCAGCACTGTTCCAGACACTGGGCATATAGCAGCGAGCAGAACAAGTTCCCTCTCTGTGCGGAGCTTCTAGTCTAGCAAACAAACCAGTAAAATTAGTAATACATAGAATGTTCGATAGTGGTAAATGCTATGGAGAAAAATAGAGATGGGCTAGGAGGTGTGGAGGGCAGTGGGCTACCAATTTAATTAATATGGTTAGGAAGGCCTTACCACCAAGGTGACACCGTCTGGGGGATGAGAATAATCTGGGGGTGTCAGTTTTCTCGTAGTGGCCCATATAAAGAAGACGAATGAGATTAGTTCTGGTGGTCCCAAGATGGATAATGGCAACAGAGTTGGTGTGCTGGGGCTAGACAGGCTGGGAAGCTCACAACTGCTGTCTGGACTCCTCATGATGGTGACAGTGTGGTAGCAGAAGGGCTGTCCTAGAGAGTGCTACAGGGCGCACTCTTGATTCCTACTGATGCAGAGGCCTTAGTTTGCAGAAGCCTATGCCGAGAACTCAGGGTGGGAGTCTAGGTGAAGATTCCAAGGTGGGTTAGGAGGGCCAAGGCACAAAGGGAGCTAGGCAGTGTTACTGCCCCAGCAGGCCAAGAAGGGTAGGTGATGAGGATTGGAGGGGTCTCCTGCCTAAATGACAGACACTGCCCAGTTGCTGCATTTTGTATATAAGTGCAATTGAAGAGCTACAATGAACAGTTATTTATATTCCTAGCACCTCTCACACCCAGCACTATTCACAGTTCTTATCCTGCCTATAGTATGTACTAGATATGTCACTGAAGACATAAACCGAAGTTCTCTTGTAAAAATAAAATCTATAATTTATTGAAAACTTTCTGTGAACAAACTTCTAGGTTAGGTATAAGGGGGATTTTTTTTTTTTAAAGACAAGACATGAGAATCACCCTCAGACATTTACATTGTTAAATTAAACTAGAAATATACACTAAAAGACTAAAACTAAGTCCAAGTTAAGAAAATTTGGGATCAGATTAGTGAAAGAAGTTAAGTCCAAATATAATTCCCACATACTTAAAAGGAAGGAATCATTATCAGAAATCCTGAAACAACAGGAACTAAGGAATCTAAGAACTCATTTAGCCTGTATTACTATAACCTTTTAAATCATAACTACATTAAGAATATATTTTTTTCACAATTCAATATACACACAATTAAAACAAGTCTCACTTGCTCTGGATGTATGGAATATTTTCTAATATATTCTATCCTGTTTATGTACCTATTAATGCTGGTCTCAACACCTAACTCACTATATTGATTTCACAGCCCACTGATGGGTTGGGAACAACATCCCCAAAAAGCTGTTAGAGCTCATCTAACATTCTCCTTACCTCATGCCTTCAGCTCCACACTCTATAGGGTCCCAGAGGGGTGGCGACTTGGTAACCTCTCAGTAAACTTAAAGAGTCTTGACTCCACAACTCCAGGGAGGAAAGAACACTGGCTCATTCTACTCACCAGCCTGATTCTGAGGCCCGGCGCTGTGCCTGCAGCACAGAAGATGGTCAGGAAATTGGTTCAGTGATGGGTGACAGCCACAGGTCCCACAGCCACTTAACTGAAGACTGATACCTCCTTTCAAACATAAGCTAGAACAATTAGACAATTGTTGGAGGTTAGGCAATAGCAGTGATTTTATAATTCCACCGGAGAATAAATGGTAATTTTAAATGTTAAAATGCTTCGCTGCCTTGGCTCTTTCCAAGTGATTCGTACGGTACTTCAGATAATTGCACGTTGTTTTATGTACATACATCCTCATCTATCCATTGTCCCTCTGGCCAAAACTGAATTGCAAGCACTTGGGTGAAACAGACATCTTGTTTCTTTGTACCCACCAACCCTTCCAGAACAGACAACAAATATTTGGGGGAAAAACTATTGAAATCAATGTATAGGACAGACTAGCATCTACCTCCACCTATAGTTGTCAATGTAGGTAACTGTGTAAGTATGTACCGAGTACCTACCTGGATAAATAATGGGACGTATTCCTCTCCATTGTTAGAACAGCTCTGTGAAGGGTAATTGACATGCAATAAATGGCACATATTTCAGGTATACAACTTTTGACATAAATATGCACCTGCAAAATCGTCATCACAATCAGGATGATGAAAATATACATGATTCAAAAGTTTGTTTCCTATCGCCCTTTTGTAATCCCTCCCTCCTGCCTTTCTCCATATGCCTCTCTCCCCCATTGCCCAGCAAGTATGAATAACTTTCCTGTTCACTGTATGTTACTTTGTAGTCTCTACAATTTTACATAAGTGGACAAAAATGGTATGCACTCTTCTTTTGTCCTCGCTCCTTTCACTAAGCATAATTATTTTGAGCTTCATCCACATCATAGAGTAACTCCTTTTTACTCTTAAGTGGTGCTATTCTGTTGTATTCCACAGTGTGACGAGATCACATATTAATGCAGTGAAGTTACTTGGAAACAGTTGAATCCTTTCAGGTGTTTCCGTTATAATTTATTTGATGTGTTCCTAGTAATACTCAGTTGGCGTCATTTGAATGGTTTTCCCCTCCAAATCTCATGTTGAAATTTGATCTCCAGTGTTGGCAGTGGGGCCTTAATGGGAGGTGTTTGGATCATGAGGGCAGCCCTCCCGAATTGATTACCGCCCTCCCTCGGAAGTTGGTGAGCTCTCCCCATTAGTTCCCATGAGAGCTGCTTGTTAGAAAGAGTCCAGCACTCCCCTTGCTCTCTTGCTTCCTCCCTGGCCCCGTGGTCACTGCACGTGTTAGCCTTGCTTCCCCTTCTGCCTTGAGTGAAGCAGCCTGAGACCCTCACCAGGAGTGGACACTAGTACAGTCCGCAGAACCATGAGCCAAATAAACATCTTCTGATGATAAATCGCCCAGCCACAGGCATTCCTTTATAGCAGCACTAAACAGACTAAGGCATCAATTTAGGCACAGTTATTTTCCACAACTGTGGCAAAACATCCTTGGGTATTCGGCCCAGTGCCCCATGAATCGTGAGTTGTTTTGTGTGTAATGATGGAAACAGGACTATTTCGGGTCCTTTGTGTGTGCTCATTACTATTCCTTTAATATTTCTGGATGGTTCTTTCTCCAAACTTTGGTAGTTTCCTCACACATATATGCTGATCATATCCTCCTAAAACCTTAGAAAAAGATGCTCTAAAGATCTCTCTTTTTTAGTAATTTTCCTTGTCTTTAAAGATATCTCTTATATATATTTTGTCTTTTTGTAGTAGTTTCAGGCAGGAGTGTGAATCTGGTTCCTTTTATCCCATCTTGATCTGAAGTGGAGACTCTCTCCATTTTTTCCTCTTCTCTTTCATGTGAGAAGACTTAGAAATTACTCCATAGGACAGCACCTGTGGCTCAAAGGGGTAGGGTGCCAGCCTCATGTGCCAGAGGTGGCAGGTTCAAACCTAGTCCCGGCCAAAAACTGCAAAAAGAAAGAAAGAAATTACTCCATAAGCTATCGAAAGCTTGTTACTCTCTATTGACCCAGATCACCTTAATAATATAATTGCAAAAAATCTACACTCCTTGGCTCTTTTGAAAGCTTGAGGAATTTATTTTTTTTTTTTTTTAAACAGAGTCTCACTATGTAGCCCTTGGTAGAGTGCTATGGTGTCACAGCTCACAGCAACCTCAAACTCTTGGTGTTTAAGGCTCAGCCTCCCAAAAGCTGGGACTACAGGTGCCCTCCACAACCCCCGGCTATTTTTTGTTGCATTTGTCGTTGTTTAGCTGGCCCAGGCCAGATTTGAGCCCACCAGCCTTGGTGTATGTGGCTGGTGCCATAACCACTATGCTATAGGTGCCAAGCCAGCTTGAGGAATTTTTAAAAGACACAACAGTTGGCCACTGACCTCCAGAAACTCAGTCTAATGGAGCTATGACTATATTAATTAAAAAAAAAAAAACAACTCTAGGCCAGGTGTATAGTGGCTCATGCTATATAATCTTAGCACTCTGGGAGGCTGGGCGGATCCCTTGAGCTCAGGAGTTCAAGACCAGCCTGAGCAAGAGCCAGATGCCATCTCTAATAAAAATAGAAAAACTAGCCAGGCATTGGGGCAGGTGCCTGCCAAGCAGTCCCAGCTACTTGGGAGGCTGAGAAAGGATGATCACTTGAGCTCAAGAGTTTGAGGTTGCTGTGAGCTACAATGCCACAGCGCTCTATCCAGGGTGACAGAGTGAGACTCTATCTCCAAAATAACTAACTAAGTAAATAAATAAACTCTAGCAAGACCAACTGCTCTGCAATCCTAGCTGTTGAAACATCAATGTAGCACCTCTCTCTGTATCCTACAGGGTGAGTGAAGGGTAAGGTGGGGCCTGAAAGGGGCACACAATCCAGTGGATTCATCCCTAAATTGAGAGATTTCAAAAGACTGATAAATGGAGAGTCAAAAATTTGCCTATGATGTTTATCTTCAGATATTTAGAGCAGTAGCTTGAAAGACTTTGATACTGATATAATCTTAGTTTCAAACAGCCCAAGGTGGCAGCTGGGTCTGACGAACCTGGGGTCAAAGTCTTCGCTGAAAATACCATCAATGTTCTTGGCCCGTGGATCAAGGTTTTCACTGAGCTTTAGATGGCACCATGGAACATGCCTGGGCATTAAACTTTTAGGCAAGACAACCTCAAGGAAAAGTCCCGACATTGCCATTTACTTTTTCCAAAAGCTAGGGCAAATCAATAGTTCTCTCTGAGCCTCAGTTTCCCCAGGCTATATTTTTCTAGGACTATTGAAATCACTACATCTCGTATGACAGAGCAACATCAGTAATACCTCCCTTTTTGAAACCTCATTCAAATCATCTATTATATCTTCTCATAATACAGTTGTTTAGCCAACTGGCCAAAGGCTTTTTTGTTGTTGTTATTTGTTAATTTGTTTGTTTGAGATAGAGTGTCACTCTGTCACCTTGGCTAGAGTGCCATGGCGCCATCCTATCTCACAGCAACCTTGAACTCTTAGGATCAAGCCTCCCTCTTGCCTCAGCCTCTTGAGTGCTGGAACTACAAGCACCCACCACAATACTGTGCCAATTTTTCTATTTTTTAGTAGGGATAGGGACTTGCTCTTGTTCAAGCTGGTCTTGAACTCCTGAGCTCAAGGGATCCTCTTGCCCAGCCTCCCAAAGTGCTAGGATTACAGGCATATTTGCCACTGATTTCAGGCATGCCAGCCTCAAGTATGTTAGCTAAATTTTTCTGAAATATTTTATTTGCAGGGTTGCCTTGGGTTACTTCTGGTGATGGTTACTCTCATCTGTACTATTTAATCTTACTAATTTCACTTAAAGAGATACCTATTTTCTAAGACTGACTGAATAGAACAGTGCTTATTACATTGCTTTTGGAATTATTTGCTACTTTTACTGACTGCCCTCCTAGAAGATAAAGCCCTTAAAGGCTAGTACTATTTATTATTATTATCCACATAGTATTCATTTTGGTATTACCAACATCTATTATTTTAAAGAAAATGTAGTGGGGCCTTATTGAAATAAGAAATAAGCAATAAGTAAGCTATTGGAAGGCCAAGTGGATATGCTGTCTGGAAAGGACACATCTGAACAGAATCAGAGACTGAGGATGAATGGCCAGAGAGTCCAACTGGGAATAATAATATCAGGCCTACTGTTCTTCCTAATGTTGGATATTTTCTTTAGGATAACTCCAAAGTTTGCACTCACAAGCCAAAGGAAGTGAACACATTCATGGAAAACTCAGCATCTCAAAGGGATGCAGGAGGCAGTTCCAGCCCGTGGCAGAGTGGCTCATAATAATAAGGGCCCAATTTCAGTTGATGAACTTGGATTGGATCAAAAGATTTGCTTAGGCTTGTCAGCAGATTCTGTTTAGCAATGTTATTTTCCAGGGAAAACTCTCGCCCAGTTTTAAATTCATCTTCAATCTTCCATGTTGCCACTTCCCCTGCCCCACACCTCCCAAACTTACCACTAGCACCTGAGGTTACTTCCATCCCTTATGGGTGAGTGCTACCATCCGAGGGATCTTTCCAAGGGAACACTTGGAAGGGAGTTGAAGGACTATATCACATTTAAAAATTACTATCCTTTTCTCCAAGTACATGACATCTATTATAGAATGACGCCAGAAGATCAGACTTTGTGACAGAAAGAATGTAAAGAGAATTTCCAAGCTAGTCGTTAGCTCTGGCAGTCACAATTTAGGCAGCAGGATGATAGCTTTGCACCCAAGGCTGCTGTCTCGAGAGATGGTTTTACAAATTCTTTTGTCTTTCTTTTTAGCTCTCAGGGTTCAAGCCTGGAGAACCTGGCTCAGAGGGTGCTTCTGTGATGGGGAGAAGATGCTCTCCCCTTATGGGAGCCAGGAGCACCTTATGCCAGAAGAAAGAAATGAAGCAGGCACAGTCAAAGACAAGCCCTCTGCTTTCCAGCCCAGGGGACAAACAGTGGGAGACAGAAGGAACACGCAGGGGGCATGAGACCAAAGCTGTGGGTCATGTCAGCTGCCTCCTGGCGAACCACAGAGGGGACTTTGTTCTGCTACCCAATAAAGACCAGAAGGAGGCTCGGCTCCTGTGGCTCAAGTGGCTAAGGCGCCAGCCACGTACACCTAAGGTGGCGGGTTTGAATCCCCAGCCCGGGCCCACCAAACAACAATGATGGCTGCAAACAAAAAATGGCCGGGCGTTGTGGCGGGCGCCTGTGGTCCCAGCTACCTGGGAGGCTGAGGCAAGAGACTAGCTTGAGCTCAGGAGTTGGAGGTTGCTATGAGCTGTGATGCCATGGCACACTACCCAGGGGGATAGCTTGAGGCTCCGTCTCAAAAAAAAAAAAAAAGACCAGAAGGAGAAGGCTCATTCCCATGTTCACACCAAGCTGGCAGACACCCCAGCACCATCAGGTGGAGGCAGGATCTAAATTTGCTGAAACACTTTTGGTTTCAGGGATGTATAGACAGGTTT
>CAUYQV010165182.1:0-11109 GCA_963574575.1 Galagoides demidoff | reverse complement strand
TTAACTGATCAAAGTGTTCTAATAGACATACTTCTATCTGACAATGTGAATGTTACTTTCTTTGCATTATTACTATTATTATTGCTTAATATTTTGTTGCAGCAATCGTCTGATTTCTTTTCTGAATGTATTTATCTTCAGTCGTTCTTTATGAGGATTTTGTTTTCAGTCCTTATGTTAAATATTATTATTGTCATTAAATTTAGCCTTTCTAATTCTCTAAAGGCAAAAGTGGAAACCTAATATACACACATATAAGAAAAATTAATAGGCTCTGCGCCTGTGGCTCAATCGGCTAAGGCGCCAACCACATACACTTAAGGTGGCGGGTTCGAATCCCCAGCCCGGCCCGCCAAACAACAAAGATGGCTGCAACCAAAAAAAAAAAATGGCTGGGCATTGTGGCTGGCGCCTGTGGTCCCAGCCACTTGGGAGGCTGAGGCAGGAGACTCGCTTGAGCCCAGGAGTTGGAGGTTGCTATGAGCTGTAATGCCATGGCACTCTACCCAGGGGGATAGCTTGAGGCTCCGTCTCAAAAAAAAAAAAAAAAGAAAAGAAAAATTAATTAAAAAAAAGTCTTCATATGTAAATTGGTGGGCCCACACACAAGCTGTTGAGTAAGAACGTTATATGCTTGGATATGCACCAACATCCATATACGTGCATATCAACAGGCATTTACGTTGTTATGATGAGGTCTGTAGACACACTGACATATTCATGGTGTATTTGTACTTATTCTGCTACTGCACTTTTTAGCAGCTACGTTTATTAAGCACCTAATTTATGTCCATAAAGATGAGGCTTATGGGTGAAATAGTTTGTCCAACATCGCCCAACCAGTAAGTGGCTGGTATTCAGATCCTGGTCCTGTACTATTAGACTGTGGTGTCTACCTCTACGGCTATACAGCTGCATCCATGAGCCAACAGATCAGCCATGGCTGGATTCCCACATTGACATTGCCTGTGACCTTGGGCATGTCCTATCTTTATCCAGGCCATATCCTCCTGTGAGTCTATTCACAGGTGTGTTCCACAGACATGAACGGTGATGGGATTTGCTCAAGTCTTAGCCTGGGTTGATGTCACCAGGGCAGGGCTGTGAGTTTCCTGTCCCAAACTTATCCAGGTCACATGGCTCAAAGCCAGCCTCTAGGCACCAAGCCATCACAGCCCTGGTGATGGAAGAACTCTCAGGATTTCATAAGCTTCTAGCCAGGGACACATGGTCAGAGCAGGGAAAAGGAGGAGAGATGTCCAGTGGGGTGTGCACTCTGCGGGGTCTGGGGACCTGGTTTGGTGGGAGAATAGTTGCTGGGATTTGGCATCTGATGGCCACTCTGCAGGTGCAGTGTGTGTGACAGAAGGAGAGGGTGAGCAAGGAGGGAGGCAGGACTTCAGTTTTGCTTCATTCTGGAGGCCCTAAGTGAGTGAGTGAGTGAATGAATGAATGAGTGAAGGAAGGAAGGGGTAAATAAGTTAATGATGGAATGACGGAGGGAGGGAATTTATTTTTTCACAAATCGTGAGTGCTTGCTTAGGATACTGCAAACACTTGGTGAATAGGACAGACACCATAACACTGTTACAAAGCTAAGAGCCCAAATGACAGGCAGTCAGGCCAGGGAAGTGGACGGACCTTTGACATTCAGTGACTCAGCCAGTGTGAACAATTAATATTGAAACAAACATGAATATTTTAAAATCACTCCTCTTGAAAAGGCCATACATCCTCCCATACTCCTTGCTCCCAGCTGAGTTCTGTCTCCACGGGCAGAATATCCTGGAAGAGAAAGAACCTATCTGCTCAAACAGAAGACCTGGATGTGAAACCTGGCTCCATCACTGACTGGAAGTGTGACCTCAGGCAAGCCCCCCTCCCCCGTGTAGGTATTCTTCCTCTCTTCTGCTAGGTCAAGCTCCCAGACGCAGGTGCCATGTCTTCTTGCTCCTTAATTCATTCAGTTCTCTTAGTGAACTAGTTTAGCACCTACACTGGCCCAGATCCTCCATTTCTCACTCTCTATGTGCCACCCCAGTGCCTGGGATGGATGTTAGGACCCTGTAGGAGCTCAGGATAGACCCCTTGTTATGGGTGAGGAATAGATGGGTGGGTGGATGCATGACAGATGGTGGATGGACAGGTAGATGACAGATGGCATTGACTAGATTCATGGATGAATGGTAGATGGAAAGGTCCTTAAGACAACAGCCTTCACTTGATCCTGTAGCCCTACTCAGAGCTACTGCCCCATTTTTTGCTCCCTTTTCCCTCAAAGGCCTTTGAAAAAAAATTGTCTACATTCACTGTCCCTAATTCTTCTTCTCTCTTAAACCCATTCATTCCAATCATGCTCCTACCTCCCATCTCTCCAACAGAAACTGTGCTTGTCAAGGCCACCATGTTGCTAAAACCAAGGGTCAATTCTCAGTCTTCAACTTTTTTTTTTAGACAGAGTCTCATTCTGTCACCCTGGGTAGAGTGCCGTAATGTCATAGCTCACAGCACCCTCAAACTCTTGGGCTTGAGCAATCCTCTTGTCTTAGCCTCCAGAGGAGCTGGGGCTATACGCACCAGCCACAATGCCTGCTAATTTTTCTATTTTTAGTAAAGACAGAGTCTTGCTCTTGCTCAGGCTGGTCTTAAACTCATGAGCTCAAGCAATCTACCTGCCTAGGGCTCCTAGAGTGCTAGGATTATAGGTAAGAGCCACCTCACCCAGCCAGTCTTCAACTTCTTGACAGATCAATAGCTTTGGATGAAGCTGACCACTCCCTGTTACTTGAGCACTTTCCCTCTTAACTTGGTGGCCAGGCCTCCACACTCGCCTGGCTTTCATTCTCCCGAAAGCCCCCTGGTCCTTCCCAAGTCTTCCTGCTGGAGTGGTCAGGACTCAGTTCCTACTGCTGTCCTCTAGCCTCATGTCCATGACACCAATTCTGGATTTTCAGTCCAGACTTCTCCCCTGTACTCCAGCCTACACATCAGAATGCCCACCAGATATCTTCTCTAGGACAACTAAAAGAATTTCAGACTCAGTACAACCAAGGCTGAACCTCTGGCTTCCAAAACACCCTGCTCCATGGTAGTTCCATCCCTGCCATTGTTCAGGCCAAGAAACCTAAAAGGAACCCTTGCTACCTCCTTTCCCCTCTCAGTCTGCATCTAAAACATCAGCAATGCTGTTGGCTGCACTTTTAAAGGACACCAAGAATCCAATCACATCTAACCACCTGCACAGCCAATCCCCTACTCAGAGCCACAAGAGCTTCACAGAATTATTGTAATACCTTCCCCCTGTCTCCCTGTCCTTACCTCCTTCAGTCCAAGCACAGCTCCCTAAATGATCTTATTTTAAAAGTAAGTCAGACCACTTCCCTACTCTGTATAAATCTTCCCAAGGTTCCCCATGACTCCCCAGAGTCCTTTTGAAGGCCTCCAAAGCTCCAGATCCCCTAAGCCCCCATTACCTTCCTGACCCCATCTGCTACTGCCTCCCCTCACTTGCCCAGCTGCAGCCACACTGCCCCCCCCCATGGCACTCCAGTAGGGATTCCCCTCGGAGCTTTGAATAAGTTGTTCCCCTCCCTGAACAGTGCCCGCCAGGTCCTCCCCGGGCATCTACTGGACCACTCTTCTCAATACAGCCACTGCCCACCTCACCCTGCCTCCTCATCCTCTTTGCCCACTCTTCTGCTACTTTTTCCCCCCAAGCACCTATAATCATATTTGTTGAATAAATGAATAAATGTATAATTGCTATAATTGAAACTGGAAAGATATATACTGGATTTGGATGGATGTTTATTGAATGAAGGGTAGATGGTGGAATGGAGATAAATATGAATGGGGAATTATGGATGAATGATCTAGATGGGTGAGAATGAACAAATGGAGGAATTTAATCCATTCAGCTGCTATTACCATGTGCCAGGCACTGTTCCAGGTGCTGGAACCACACTAGTGAGCCAAAATGGCAGATGCCTGTCCTGATGAAGCTTATAGTTTCTTTTTGTTTGTTTGTTTGTTTGTTTTGAGTCAGAGTCTCCTTTTGTTGCCCACATTAGACTGCCATGGTGTCATAGTTCACAGCAAGCTCAAACTTCAGCTCAAGTGATCCTCTTTGCCTCAGCCTCCTGAGTAGCTGGGACTACAGGCACCTGCCACAATGCCCAGCTATTTTTTTAGAGGCGGGGGTCTCGATCTTGCTCAGGCTGGTCTGAAACTCCTAAGCTCAAGCAGTCCACCTGTCTTGGCCTCCCAGAGTACTGGGATTACAGGCCTGAGCCACTGCACTTGGCTGAAGCTTACAGTTTAGTGGGGAGATAGATACTAAACAAATTTAAAAAAAGTTATTCTAGTTAGAATACGGAAGTTGCCCAAAAGTTGTCATACATATTCATTATCAAATTTTACAAAATATTCTCTACAGGTTGGCCACCTCTTAGTGAAATTTTATATTGAGCATTTAGTAAATAAAGGTACATTTACCTATAATTTCCCATTTTCTCTATGTACCACAACTTTATGCGTGACTTTTGGGACACCCTGTGTCAGGATGAAAAAGAACCAGATGGTCTGGGAGAGAATAATATGGATGAGTGATAGGAAGATGGACAATAACTGGGTAGATGGAGGTGGACAGGACCTGGGCCGGCTGCTTTCCCTTAAAGATCCCAGCTGGCCACATGCACCATCCAGTATTGCCAGACCAGGCCCTTCTCATGCCCCACCCACAGCTCTGGTCTCAGAGAGACTGTCCTCTCTCTCCTTACACTAACATGGCACCTGCCCCAAACGAACCCCCACCCTCCGCCCCCAGGTCCGCAGTCCTGCCTGACTCCACCTACAGCCTCCACTCTGCTGAGCTACACTCTTAAGAGAGTATCTGTGACCAGGGCATCTGGGGCTTGAGTTGGGGGTGTTGGGTCACAAGTAATGGATCAAAGCTAAATTCACCTCCAGTACCATAACTCAGGAAGTAGAATTGGAATTCAGGTCACAGATCAGAATGGGAAAGGTGGATGTCCAGTCAATAGCCAAGCCAATATTCAGTTCAGAGCCAGAGTCAGGGTTAACTAGGGCCAGAGTCAATGGTCATGGCTCAGATTATGGGCAAGATTTCAGATCAGGGAAATTTGGGCTTGAGCCCAAAATCAGACAATAGGGTTCCGTCTACAACCAGAGTCAAGGATCAGGGCTCAGTGTCCAAGTCCCCTGCCTCTCCCCCCGGCAGGGGACTATGTGTGTGGGATTGGATCCAAATGGTCTAAGGAGCACTTTCCATCCAAAGTTCCATCACTCAGGCAGCCTAAGCTTGCTCAGCACCTGCCCCAAACCATTCCATCCCTTCCCACTCCTTAGTTACTCCCTGAGGGCTAGAGTGACCAGGCCTGGCTCAGTGTCTCCCACAAGGCATGAGGTTCTTGCTCTGGCACCCCAGGGGACTAGGGCTGGGGGAGGGATTTTGGGACATGTCTCCTGCCTGACCCAGGAGGGCATCTTGCGCAAGGCTTTCTGATGCAACTGGCTGAGCACTTTGGCCCCCCACCTCCAAGCTTTTCTCTGAAAGGGAAGAGCTGGGCCTGGCTCGAACAAGCATAATCCCTTTCCTTCCCCAACCTTCAAGAGCTCAGGACCTGCATGAGGCAGGCAAGAAGGCCAGAAGAAAAGAAGGCGGGACAGAGGACTCTGCAACATTCTGGTAGCACAAGGGGCCAAGGGGCAGGATCTGCAGGTCCTCCTCCTCCACTCTGGAAGAAGGTAGAGAATGGGATTCCTGGGAATGTGGAGATCCCCAGCCCCCCACACATAATGACACTCAGTCATTAGGTGGCTGAGCCTATGGAGAGACCAGCTGCCCAAGGTCACCTAACTATCAGAGGCAAGGTCAGAACCAGAGTGGCCATCCTCCTACTGTCCTTCCACCTGGAGGAGGTCATGAGACTTCCCCAGGAACATTCTGTCAATCTCACTGACCTGGGCAGGTTATTTCTGCTCTCTGACACCTGGTTTGCCCTCTTATAAAATGGCCATAAAAAAATAAATAAGTAAAATGGGCATAAATCGATGCCTAGTGCACAGGGCTATATGGACTTGGTGAGAGACACAGCTTATGCTTGCTATATGGGCCACACTCAGGAAATGTTCCCCACCCCTTTAATCCTCAGCTCTGTCGGGCTGTGTGTGTCAGGGGACAGGCACAGCAGCCTGGGCCCATGGGAAATAATATCTGCCAGTAACAGTTCCGAATAACAGCGAGCAGTTCATTAATGCTGTCAGAAGGACACTATTATCAATCCCATTTTCTAGACAGGGATATGGGTCTCAGAGTAGCTAAGGGATTTGTCCAACATCACATAACTAGTACAGGTGGTACAAGGCAGGGGACAAGAGGCCACAAGTGTTTTGAGTCAGACCCACTGGCTCCGAGTCCCCTGGCCCCTCACTCCTCACTTCTCTGAGCCAGAGTTTCCTCATTCATCTCAAGGGACATAAACAGCAACTTCGTGGGGAATCTTGAGGATGACCTGAGATGATGTAAGGGAAACAACCCCACAGGGCCACCCTCCATTCACTGGCACAAGAGTCACATTCCTCGTGAAGAAATCCAGGCTGCCACTATACCACTGCTACCACTCCCTCTGGGCTGGCCTTCTTGCCTCTCCTGGGCCCAGCCTGGGCATGATTTAGATGATGAGAGATTTCTGCAAACCTCCTCCCCACCAAGGGGAACATGCCCAGTCCCTCAGATAAGGGCTCCCCAAGCACAGGCCTCGAGTGGCAACTCTTGAATCATCCACCTTTTCCCCCAAATTGTTAGCCATTTGTCATATTATTTCCATAATGTTTTTCTTTCAACCAGCTCATTTTTTAAAACTTAGGTAAATTTATTTTTTTAATTTTTGTTTTTTGGTAAATTTATTTCAAATGGAAATTTAAATCACTGACCCCACATAGAAAACTACTATTATTTGCCATAAAGAAGAGTTAGGCTTGGGGCACCATGGCTCATGCCTATAATCCTAGCATTCTGGGAGGCTGAGGCAGGTGTATTGCTTGAGCTCAGGAGCTCCAGACCAGCCTGAGCAAGAATGAGAGCACATCTCTGCTAAAAATAGAAAAACTAGCCAGACATGGTGGTGCACACCTGTAGTCCCAGCTACTCAGGAAGCTGAGGCAGAAGGATTGCTTGAACCCAAGAGTTTGACATTGCTGTAAACTAGGCTGATACCATGGTACTCTAGCCAGGGCAAAAGAGTGAGACTCTGTTTCAAAAAGAAGAAAGAAGAAAGAAGAAAAGAGTTAAATTGTCATTGTTGTTTGGCGGGCCCAGGCTGGATTCGAACCTGTCAGCGCTGGTGTATGTGGCTGGCGCCTCAGTCTCTTGAGCTACAGGCGTCAAACCTAAATTCTCTTTCTTGATGAAGGTCTGAGCTGAGCTCCACTCTCTCTCTTTTTTGTTTTGTTTTTTTTTGTAGTTTTTGGCCAGGGCTGGGTTTGAACCCGCCACCTCTGGCATATGGGACCGGCACCCTACTCCTTTGAGCCACAACACAGGTGCTGCCCTCAACTCTCTTTCTTAACAAAGGAAGTGTTAAAAACAGAAGATGCTTTCTTCCCCAAGTAATCGGAGAAACAGGAAGAAAACTGAAAGAAAATACGTAGATCAAAACATAATTCAATGTTACTTTGTGGGCAGTCTCCAGACCCTAAAACCTTCTGGCATCTCACCACAGTGGTACATAGTATATTTTGGAAAACATCAACCTAATCTCTCTTCCTATTTTACAGATAAGGAAACTGAGGCTCTGATACAGAGGTGAATTGCCCATTCCCAGGGTCAGTGGCTGCAGAAGACCTAGAATCCAACCAGATGTTCCAAAGCATCATCTCCCATTTGTGGGGCAATGTATTAAGATGAAAAGTTTCAGGGACGCCAACGGTGGATATCTGGGCATGGCAGTCACTAGGGACTGTGGAAGAGAAGGAGGCAGGCACGGCTCCAGTCACTGCCATGAACCTCTCCTCCCTAGCAGCACAGCCCTCTGAGTTTCTCACTCCACTGCTGGAGAGTCAGAAACCAGGTTCACCAGAACTGGAGATGACAGAAACAGTCTGCTTAGCTCAGAAATCTGGGGAAAGAGATGTTCTGAGCTTGGAGAGAAGAGAATTCTTGAAAAGCTCAACCCTCTCTCTAGAAAAGGGCTTATTTATGAATTATGCATTTAATTTTACAGGATTGCCCACCATCCATTTTCTCACTTTTAAACAAATGCTTATATAGCATTTATATTCCAGGCACTTCATAAATATTGTTATTTAATTCTTATCATTATTATTATCTTTTTTTTTTTTTTTTGCAGTTTTGGCCGGGGCTGGGTTTGAACCTGCCACCTCCAGCATATGAGGCTGGCACCCTACTCCTTTGAGCCACAGGTGCTGCCCCTGTTATTTAATTCTTGTGACAACCCAATGAGGGTACTATTATTTTATTTATTTTTTGAGACTTAGTCTCACTTTGTCACCTTCTGTAAAGAGCTGTGGTATCATAGTCCACAGCAACCTTAAACTCTTGGGCTTGTGTGGTGATCCTCTTGCCTCAGCCTTCCAAGTAGCTGGGGCTACCAGTGCTAGGACTACCTCTCAAGTAGCTGGGACTACCAGTGCTGGGACCACAGCACTCAGCGATTTTTAGAGAGGGAGTCTGGCTCTTGTTCAGGCTGATCTGGAACTCCTGAGCTCAAGCAATTCAGCCTCCTCAGCCTCCCAGAGTGCTAGGATTACAGGTATGAGTCACAGCACTTGGCCAAGGGTACTAGTATTATCCCCATTTTACAGATGAGGAAACTGAAGTACAAGGAGCTTAAGTAACTTGCCTGAAATCTAAGTGGTGAGGTTTGAACCTAGGAAATGTTATCTGTGACATGAGGCAGTCTTGGTACATTTAATCTTTAAGACTGCATTTAAAGATTATAGATGTAGAACTGAGACTCAAGGCTACCGTGTTTCCCCAAAAATGAGATGCTGTCTTATATTTATTTTTTTCTCAAAAAGACACCCTAGGGCTTATTTTCAGGGGATGTCTTCTCTCTGTGCCCATCACTAGGTTTTATTATCTGGGTAGGGCTTATATTTAACAAATGTATAGAAATCCTGCTAGGGCTTATTTTTTGGGTAGGTCTTATTTTGGGGGAAACAAGGTATTTGGTCAAACTCCTGCCTACCTAGACTCTTTACCTCTCTGTCATACTCCCTGGACCACATGCCAGGAAATCTCCATCTGGGGTTGTACTGCCCAGTATGGCAATTGTTTTGGTCCATTTTCTGTTGCTTATAACAGAATACCTGAAACTAGATGATTTATAAAGAAAAATAATTTATTTCTTACAGTTTTAGAGGCTAAGAAGTCAAGGTAGAAGGGGAACATCTGGCAGGGGCCTTCTTACTAGTGGAGACTCTCTGCAGAGTCTCAGGATGGCACAAAGCATCACATGGAGAGGGGGCTGAGCATGCTAAAAGGCTAGCTCAGGTCTTCCTCTTAGAAAGCCACCAGCTCCCCTCCCACGATAACCCATTAACTCATTAACCCATTAACCCATTAATCCATGAATGAATTAATCCATTCTTGAGGGCGGAGCCTTCATGAGCCAATCACCTCTTACAGGTCCTACATCTTAATGACAAGTTGAGGATTAAGTTTACAACACAAAAAATCTGGGAGACTGGCTGGGCACAGCGGCTCACGCCTATAATCCTAGCACTTCC
Source organism: Galagoides demidoff (assembly GCA_963574575.1). Classification (NCBI taxonomy): domain Eukaryota; kingdom Metazoa; phylum Chordata; class Mammalia; order Primates; family Galagidae; genus Galagoides; species Galagoides demidoff. The sequence goes on along the minus strand of CAUYQV010165182.1, from coordinate 1,338 downwards.
GGATCCACCTGAGGTGGGTGGATCATCTGAGCTCAGTTCAAGACCACCCTGAGCAAGAGTAAGACTCCATCTGTACTAAAAAAAAATAGAAAAACTAGCCAGGCATTGTGGCAGGCACCTGTAGTCCTTAGCTACTCAGGAGGCTGAGGCAAGAGGATCGCCTGAGCTCAAGAGTGTGAGGTTGCTGTGAGCTATGATGATGCCATGTCACTCCACGCAGAGTGACAGAGTGAGACTCTGTCCCCAAAATAAATAAATAAATAAATAAATTTGGGGGACACATTTGAACCATAGCAGTGGTCATTTGCCACATGTGAATATGGAGCACTTCAAGTGTGGCTAGTGTCATTGTACAGAATTTTTTTTTTTTTTGAGACAGAGTCTCAAGCTGTCGCCCTGGGTAGAGTGCTATGGCATCACAGCTCATGGCAACCTCCAACTCCTGGGCTTAAGTGATTCTCTTGCCTCAACCTCCCAAGTAGCTGGGACAGGTGCCCACCACATCGCCCAGCTATTTTTTTGGTTGTAGCCGTCATTGTTGTTTGGTGGGCCCAGGCTGGATTCGAATATGCCAGCTCTGGTGTATGTGGCTGGTGCCTGAGCCACTTGAGCTACAGACACCGAGCCTGTATAGGATTTTTTATTTCATTGAATTTTACCTCTAAAACTGAAGCAGGCAAAATTTTTTTCTGTTAAATACAATTCAGTTGCTTTGGTGAGATTGTATTTTACTTCAATCATTGGCACTTTAGCTTCCAAGCTCATTTATGTCCAAACTAAGCATAAAATACACACCAGATTTTGAATACATTAGCATGAATAAACATTTTAAAAATATTATTAATATTTTTTATGAATAGGTGCACTGTTCCTGGAAGTACTGCATACGAGGTTGATGTGTGGAGTGAAAGGGGCAAGCTCCTACTCCAACTCCCTGCTCCCCAAATCCATTTAGTATGTTGTCCTCGGAAAGAGGACATAACTGATAAGAACAGATACTACACATGATCTTAGCCAAAAGGCTGAGAATGATCATTAATAATTTCTATGGTTTTTTTTCTTTGAGGCAGTCTCACTATGTCGCCCTCAGTAAAGTACTACGGCATCACAGCTCACAGCAACCTCCAACTCTTGGGCTTAAGCGATTCTCTTGCCTTAGCCTCCCAAGTAGCTGGGACTACAGGCATCCACCACAAGGCACAGCTATGGTTGGTTGCAGTTGTCATTGTTTAGCAGGCCCGGCCAGGTTCGAACCCGCCAGCCTCAGTGTATGTGACCGGTGCCCTACTCACTGAGCTATGGGTAAGCCAATAATTTGTATATTGATTATCAGTCAAG
>CAUYQV010165181.1:0-11747 GCA_963574575.1 Galagoides demidoff | reverse complement strand
GTGTCAGGAACACGGGAGCAGAGGCTCCAAGGGAAAAAGAAGATGTAGGGGAGGGGCTAGGGGTAAGGGAGAACAGGAGGACATAAAAACTCCTTTGGGGTCTAAGATCAGGTTTTCTGAATTGAGAATGGTATAATTACAGAAAAATCAGAGGGATTCTGAGAGATTTAGGGACAAATAAAGGACTCAAAATTAGTACATGCCCCTCAATGACTCTCCCAAGGTCATTATCAAAACGTAATAAAATTGGAAATGACCCTGGAGACTCTCAAGTGTGAACATTTTACATGTGAGGACACTGAGCCAGAGAGGTGAGCACACTTGTCCAGTGATGCACACCTTGTTAATGGCAATACTAAACTCCCCAAGTTCTGGGCCCCCCAAATGCTGGTGATGTCAGGAACAGATCCTGAGGACCATTCAGGGCAATGTCATGCAGTGCTCAGGACCACCATTCTGGGAGGGGGTAAGGTGATGGGATGAAGACGGTAGGACTCTTCACAACACCATGGATTAATGACTTCAGTTCCAGGGAGGAAGAAAGGGCATTTCTACATTTTACCTTCTGGGAAAATCCTACCTTGTTTCCTCTTGCACAAATGGACCCCAAACACTGAAGACAGAACGAGAACAATCAGGAATAACCCCGCCAGCACACTAAGGAACTTGGTCCGGTGAGTACGGAAGCCCTTCATGACGTCTGGAAGTAGAAGACACAGTGAGTCAGGACTCTCAGGGAACAAGCCCTAGAGGCTGGGGAGGCTTGTCCACAGCCAGGGGGATTATCAAAGTTAGGTGATTTCCAAGGGACTGCCAACCTTCTAGGGGAATTGAACTTTCTGCTGTTAAAAGTCAGGGTTAAAAACCAAATCGGAGAGTTGAGCGGAAGCTGCCACAGAACCCCCTGCCTGAGATGCTCAGCATCTCTCAGAGGCTCTGAAGCTTTCCCAGTGGGCTTCCTGGGAGGGGCTGTCTCCAGGGAGCAGGCCCAGCATAAAGGAGGCACATTTTCCTAGAGAATAAGGCCCACAGGCAGGCCTTGCAGCTCTTCAGTGTGGTTTCGGAGCTCCCAGGAGAACGGGTCAGATCTGGTTACCTGCGCAGAGCTGCTGGGCAGAGATGGAGTCAGAACTGTTGCTGACAGGGTTCCAGGCTGTGCACGTGTAAGTCAGCTCATGGTCCCCAGGGGTCTGGAAGATTTGAAGGACAGGGCCCTCTTTTCCTAGGGGACTCCAACTGTATGTCACGTTCTTTTCTTCTTTCTCCACAGAGCATGTCAGTGTGACGTTACAGGTGCTGTTCACAGATGTCATTAAACTCTGTGTAATTTTCGGTTTCCTAAGCCGACCTGTGAGGGGAAAGCACACAAGCCAGTGATGAGCTGCAGCTGGCTTGGGCTCGTTTTAGAAAACCAGTTGCTCAGTATTCAGAAATGTTGCAAGTTGTGGTTAAACAGAGACATCATTAAAGTATACAGCTTACAGTTCAATACATTACATTAAAAACAAAGGTAATAAATGATCAAAACTCAACATGTTCTAATCATTGGATTATTCACTTTATTTTATTATTTTTATTTTTTTAGAGAGAGGATCATGCTGTGTTGTCCAGGCTGGCTTTAAACTCCTGGCCTCAAGTGATTCTGTCTCAGCCTCTTGAGTAGCTGGTATACTACAGTGGTGTGCCACTGTGCCTGGCATCTAATTATTTTTTGACATTTAACTATCACCTAGGCTCCTTATTTCCCTCGGTCATATCTATCCTTTGTAACAATGTACAAGTGGACATGTATGTCCAACATATCTTTTTGTTGTTGTTCCATAGTGTCACAGCCAACGGCAACCTCAAACTCTTGGTCTCAAATGATTCCCTTGCCTCAGCGTCCCAAGTATGTGGGACTACAGGCACCCACCACAATACCTGGCTAGTTTTTCTATTTTTAGTAGAGATGAGGTCTCGCTCTGGCTTAGGCTGGTCTCAAACTTCTGAACTCAGGCAATTCACCTGCCTGAGCCTCCCAGAGTGCTAGGATTACAGGCATGAGCCACCCAGCCCGGCCTCCAACATGTCTTAAAATCAGCCACAGTGGGAGCATTTACCCCACAGAAATTGGCAAATGACCTAAACTTGGCTTGATTTACTGTTTCGTTGATTATTGCTTGGGACTAAAATAGGAATGTAGTAAAAGACACTAGTGCAGATTAAACTTCAAAGTGTATCATATCTGTAGACCTTGCATCGTGAATAGTATAAAAAATTAGGATATAGTCTTCTAGTGCTTGATAACCATTATCTAGTTCAGCAAAGAAGCTGCTCATGTGATTGATGGACAAGTGATGCTTCAATATCTGTGTCTTCGCTGAATCATTTTTTTCTGATTACTTAAAGGAAAATATCAACCAGCGTTCATGTTGGAACTGCACTCAATCATCAGTTGCAACGATAGGTTGGTCAGGGATCTAAATGTTCCGTAAAAATCAATGAAAGCATTCTGTGAGAATAATTGCCTATATGTAATTTATAAGGAAGGCGATCATATATTTTATTACCATTAATCTGTGTGCTACACACCCTTCATGTCAATAAATTTTATACTAAATACAAATTATAGATATACATATGCACACCCCTCACCCTGCATCAGGAGCTCATTGAACAGTTATCAGCGTACCACCACATGAAACAATCTTTTAGAAACAATTTTGGTTCTGTTTTCTAGTGTATGTGTGTTTTTTTAAGTTTTTTGATTTGTTTTGTTTTAAAATGTCCATGGCGACAAGCTATAATATCTTTAAACATCCATTAAAAATGTTATCACTAGAACAATCAAAAGGTAAACTGTCAAAGTTGTAGGGTATTAAAGGGCGATTATAATATTTATGTTCAGCTATATCTGGAGCTGGCAGAAGGAAGGGAAAGTCCTTTTTTTTTTTTTAAGCCAGGAAATAAGAAAGTGACCACATTCAGATAAGTTTGGTGCAGTCTAGGCAAAGCTGCTGGGGTAGAGTTTGTTCTTCCTCTGTAGCCATTGGTACGAAGAAGTAGAGAAGTCAGAAGGAACTGGCAGGCCTAGTGTCATAGCTCACACCTGTAATCCCAGCACTCTGGGAGGCTGAGATGGGTGGATTGCTTGAGTTCGGGAGTTTGAGACCAGCCTCAGCAAGAGTGAGACCCCTTCTCTACTAAAAATAGAAAACTAGCTGGGAGCTGTGGCAGGCACCTGTAGTCTCAGCTGCTTAGGAGGCTGAGGCGGGAGAATTTCTTGAGCCCAGGAGATTGAGGTTGCTGTGAGCTAGGCTGACTCCATGGCACTCAAGTCTAAGCAATCGAGTGAGACTCTGTCTAAAAAAAACAAGGGGAAACTGTCAAGTAATTTTCTAGTTAATATGGAGCCTAGAAAGGCAAAAACATTCAGCAGTGTAAATACAAGAATTATTAGTTTGTGCTTGTGTGAAGTAAAATATGAATATGAACATTAAGAAGCTATAAAGATTTCTGGCTCAGCGCCCATAGCTCAGTGAGTAGGGCATCAGCCACATACACTGAAGCTGGCGGGTTTGAGCCCAGCCCAGGTCAGGTAGAACAACAATGACAACTGCAACCAAAATAAAACAAACAATGTATTTAAAAAAAAAAAAAAAGGCTCGGCACCTGCAGCACAGTGGTTACGGCATCAGCCACATACACTGAAGGTGGCAGGTTTGAACCCGGCCCAGGACAACTAAACAACTGCAACATAAAAATAGCTGAGCGTTGTGGTAGGTGCCTCAGTCCTCAGGAGGCTGAGGCAAGAGAATCACTTTTTTTTTTTTTTTTTTTACTAAATGATAGCTGTATACATTAATGCAAACATGGGGTACAGTGTAGTGTTTTAAGAGAATCACTTAAGCCCAAGAGTTGGAGGTTGCTGTGAGCTGTGATTCCACAGCACTCTACCGAGGGTGACATAGTGAGACTCTGTCTCAAAAAAAAAAAAAAAGGAAAAAAAAGAAGCTATAAAGATTTCTGATTTCAGGCTACGCAATATCTTAGAGCAATGGTTCTCAACCTTCTTAATGCTGCAATCCTTTAATACAGTTCCTGTGGGCTGCAACCCACACGTTGAGAACTGTTGTCTTAGAGGCCTCTATTCCAGATGAGAACTAGTGATGACTTGGAACAAACCTAAACGAGTTTGGATGAAAGACCTTGATTAGCTATAACAATGATCAATACGGATATGAATTAGTGAAAACTGAGCTAGATTGTGTGTGTGTATACATTTCTTTAGAAATTTGGCTTACAAGAATGTCTGTGTCACTGCCCCACTACTCCCTGTGTACAGTGGTGAGAGCTTCAGATCCCTCATTTATGACACCAGGATAACAATTTCCTTCTGATAGGATTAAATGAGATGTTATATGAAAAGATCATTCTAATATAAATTTGTCTGTGTATCTATTATCTAGTATGCTTATATGTACATTAATTGTCTATGGAAGAGACAAAATAAGCTGGCAATAGCCACTGTCTCTGAGAATTATATTTCACTGCACTATCTTTTGCTGTGTTTATGCATGTATTGCTTAAATAGATATAATTTATAAAAATTATATCATTATGAAATATATAAATTAGCTAGTAGAATGCTGGACACGTTGATAGTATTTCATAAATGTCAATTTCTTTCTCTTTCTCTTTCAGCTAACTACCCATAATGTACAGATTTCATTTTATGTACAATATTGCTTTCTGTTAAAACTTCACTGTCATCTGCCCTAATTGCGGTGGTACGACACCTGAAGATTGGGTAGGCAAAACTCAACAGAAAAAGGGATGAAAATAAACTTTTAAAAATTTAATATCCTTTTTATTTTCTTGGCCAAAGTTCCTGAATGACTCAAATATTTTCTAAAGCATCCACATTTGGATATTGTTCTTTAAAGACTACATAATTCAAGCCCAATTCTGAGTCTTTTTCCTCTAGGACCGTGGTTCTCAACCTTCCTAATGCCGCGGCCCTCTAATACAGTTCCTGTGGGTTGTGACCCACAAGTTGAGAACCGCTGCTCTAGGAAGTTCTTTATAATTAGAATTTTTAAAAAGGCTAAAAATTAAAAAAAAATAATAATGACTGCTAGTTATTGAACTTTTACTTTAAGGCATACATTACACTAGGGGCTAAACTAACATCGTATTTAATCCCACCTGTTATAATACACATTCTATAGGTGAGGAAACGTGGGATCAGAAAGGTTAACATAGCTGCTGGCAACGTCAGCCTGATTCCAACACTCGTGTTCTTTCCACTACGCCTTTTATCCAGATACAACCTGATGCAATTACCTTCTATTAATTGAGCACCTACAGTTGTCAGGCACTGTGGAACCGGGGAATACTAAGATGCATTCTTTTTTTTATTCAACAAATACTTCTGGGCAGCCACTATGTGCCTGGAGATACAGGTGCTGGGGTTATACCATTAAACTTGACTTACAATGTATGTCTTTATGGAACTTGCAGAGTAATTGGTGAACTATATACCTGAATTGTATCTATTACAATGTGGAGTAGTCACATTTCTGTCTTTTTCTACTGTGAGCCAGGTGGACAGTGAAATCTTTGAGCATTAGCCCAAATGTTCTTTATGCTAGAAACTAGTGCTGCCCAACAGAAATGTAATGTGTGTCACTGATGTCACTGAAAATTTTCTAATAATCATGGTTTAAAAAGTAAAACTTAACAGGTAATATTAATTTTCATAATGCATTTTATTTAACCCAATATATCTAAAATTTCATTTCAACCTCTCCCCTATACACAACTTATTGAGATATTTTATATTCTATTTTTTGGCGCCAAGACTTCAAAATCTGGTATAGATTTTACACTTGTACCATGTCTTGGATTGGACTGACCACATTTCAGATGCTCTAGAGCCACATGTGGCTAGTGGCTACCACATTAGACAGGGACGTTGTAGATCACTGCTTCTCTAAGTTTGGCATACATAGGAACAATCCAGAGAGAATATAAAGTCACATACCTATGAGGGGAGTCAGGGATGGTTTGTTTTCACGTGTCCCTGTCTCTGCTCCCTCATTGGTTTGCAACAGCTTAAACACAGATTTCTTTGCTTCATTAAACCCAAAGGTTGGGCAGGCAGGGCCTAAGAATTTGCATTTCTCAAAAGCTCCCAGGTGGGCAGCACCTGTGGCTCAGTGAGTAGGACACCAGCCCCATATACCGAGGGTGGTAGGTTTGAACCTGGCCCCAGACAAACTGCAACAAAAAATAGCTGGGTGTTGTGGCAGGTGCCTATAGTCCCAGCCCTTGGGAGGTTGAGGCAAGAGAATCGCCTAAGCCCAAGAGCTAGAGGTGGTTGTGAGCTGTGATGCCACGGCACTCTACTGAGGGCAACAAAAAATGAGACTCTGTCTCTTAAAAAAAAAATGAAAAGCTCCTGGGTAATGTTGATACTGCCAGTCCACGGACCATACTTTGAAAGCATTGTGTAGCAAATCACACACATCTCCCCATGAACTGTGGCAGTTATAATGATGATAACAAATAGCTCTTGTATTTTACCTTTAAAAAGCATTTTGTATCAGCTACTAGAGAAATTCAAATTAGAACTAAAATGAAATATGCTACATACACACCAGATGGCCAAAATGAAAAATAATGATAACACCAAATGCTGGTGAGGATGTGGAGAAACTGCATCACTCATACATTCCTGGTGGGAACGTAAAGTGGAAAACAGTTTGCCAACTTCTTTTAAAACTAAAAGTGGCCTTACCTTTACTCTTGAGCATTTATCTCAGATAAATGACAACTTATTTCATGCAAAAACTTGTATGGAAATATTCATAGCAGCTTTCTTTGTAATGGCTCCAAACTGGAAACAACTAAAATGTCCCTCCATAGGTGAATAGTAAATACACTAGTACATCCATACCACGGAATACTGTCAGCAACAAAAAGTTATAGTACCATACCTCAGAAATTATGCACAATGGGAAAAAAATCTGAAAAGGATATAGACTTCATGATTCTATCTGAATAACATTTATGAAATGACATAGATATAAACAGATTAGTGGTTCCCAGGAGTTAGGGAGGGAGAAGAGGGAGGTAATGGCTGTTGCTATGAAGGGAGAGCATGAAGGAGCCTCGTGATGGTACAGTTAACTGTCTCGATGCTGGTGGTGACCACACAAAGCTACATATGTGGTTACATTGTACAGATTCATAAATAAGTGCATGTGTACCTGATGAAATCTAAATATGTTCTATAGATTGTACCAATGTCAATTTCCTGGTTTTGATATGGTGCTGTAGTTATAAACAGAACCTCCCTGTATACATCCATAATTACTTCTTTTTTCATAATTATTTCAAAAGAGAACTTTAAAAAAAACCACTGTGCATACATTATCTCACTTGATTTTTCCACAATAACTCTGGGAAGTGAGTAGTATGATTATTGACATTTTATAAAAAAGAAAAACAAGGCCTAGGAGACAAACTGCAAAAAATGGCAAAGCCAGGACTAAAGTAAGTGTATATTCTGTTTGTATGGTAAGTACTGATGTATTTATGGGAGTATTTACAAGTATAAAAAGATTTAGGGAATCCAATGATCAGAAATATAGGTATTCTTTACATACCAAATTTGCAAAGTGAAAATAAAAACCAAGCCCTTTGTCCTCCCACGACTTACGATAGACTTGCAGGTTGTAGCGCTTGGTGATGGTGTAGGGATGGTTCACTATATTTATGTCTGCCTTATAGACTCCTGCGTCTTCCATCCTCAGACTGCTAATGACCAGGTCGTAGCTCTGAGCTAAAGCGTGTATTCGTTCATAATAATTTCTGTGAGTCACAGTAACTTCGGGTGCTGTTCCTGATGCTCCAGGTTTTACTACAGCAACAGATGTTTCAGAATTCCAAGCAATGGTGCCAACTTGCTGCGATTCTTGGATATTTAAGGGGAAAGTGACTGACTCCCCCAGAATCCCATTCACAGTGAGGGAGTCTGCATCTCCGCTAGCTGCTTCCAGCCCTGTGGACACAAATAGAAAACTGTTGTCATCTTTCTGTTGCACCTTTTAGAGTTGCTTGTTTTTCTAGCCTTGGATTTCCCTGAGGAGCTGCTATAGATGCAGCTCATCTACTTACTCAAGAATACATTTTTTTTGCATATTTAGGTATATTTAATATTAAATATAAATTTAATGATAACTAAATTTTCCAAAGCAGTGGTTCTGAAGATTTTAGTGCTAGGGACCAATTTCATGGAAGACAATTTTTCCATGGATTGGGTAGCAGTGGTTTTGATATGAGGCTGCAAGCAATAGATTTATTCGATTTGTCAGATTTATCATGGTCTCTGTGCAGTCAAACCTCTCTGCTAATGATAATCTGGCTTTGTAGCCATTCCCCAGCACTAGCATCCCTGCCTCAGCTCCGCCTCAGATCATTAGGCCTTAGGTTCTCAGAAGGAGTGCAGCCGGGTTCCCTCACATGTGCAGTTTATAGCAGGGGTTGTGCTTTTGTGGGAATCTACTGCTGCTGCTTATCCAACCGGAGGAGAAACTCAGACGGCAATGCAGGCGATGACGAGTGGCTGCAAATACAGATGAAGCTTCACTAGCTTGCCTGCTGCTCACCTCCTACTTGGTGGCCCATTTCCTTCCAGACCGTGGACTGGAGGTTTGGGACAAGAGTTCTAAAGGAATCTTGTTCAAAACGAAGTTTCTGAGTTAATTGCTAGTGATCCATTTTATTAAAAACTTGTTTACCTAGATTTATAGACTTTGAATGTGGGAAGGCATTTGAGAAGTGAAGGCCATGGCCTTCACGAGGTCTACGCTATTAGCTGTGTTTCTTTCCTAACGTCATAAGTGGTGGAAGGACTGGAACAGGACCCTGGAACATATGGGCTGATGAATACTTGGGTGATTGCTTTTTCTTTTACTGTGATCTTTGCAAAAAAGCAAATTACATCTTTACTTCTCTTTCTGGAAAATTTAGAAAGAGAATGCTTTGGAGATTCTGGAGAAAATAGTCCTCAAGTTAGTGATTAGGGGGGAAGTCTTTTCTGTTTACTTCTATTTCTCCAGATTCTAGAAGAGTGCCTGACATATAGAGAGGGCTTAATGAACATTTGTAGAATGAGTTAATAAATGAAATTCACTCATATGTTTCCTAGTCTCTCTAGAAATAACTTCTGAAGTAAGCAAAGTTCATTTAAGTTCATTTATTCATTCACTGATTTATGGATAAATGTATATATTTGTTCAGGATCAGTTTTGGCACAGATACTACGATATCTATTAATTTAATTTATAACGTAAATGTTTTTTGAGCATCTATACTTTTAAACAAGATACAAGGAGCTGGGGGTTACAGTGATGAGTAAAAACAGATATATTTCCTGCTTTCTGGAATTTACAGTTAAGGGAAGATATCAGTGTTGATCAGATGACCACAACACAAATGGACAGAGATAAAATATGAAAGTATCATGGCGTCTCAAGAGAACAGCCAGGGGACTTGATTGGCTCTGGAAATCCAGGGAACATTTCTGAGTGAATGCTGAAGGATGAGTATTTTTAAAGGGTAACATGGGGGAAACAAAGAGCTTATTTTTTCCTTCTCTCCTCTATCACCTTGTGAAGATGAAATGAATTAATACGTAGTTTGCAAAATGAGAGGCAATTTAATTACAAAGTGTTATTTTTCTGCTCTTCCTCCTGCTCTTGTTCACTATCCTGTAGTTCTCCCTGAGTTGTCCTTAGTGAGAAGTGTTTGAGGCCAGCATGGGCAACATTTCAAAGTATTTTACAGCCTGAATGACATGGACGGAGCTATCAGAAAGGGCGGCAGCCGTAACAACTCGTGGTCCTATTGTGGCATGTACTGGCTGCATGGATGCTCTAAAGACCAGTTTGCCACAGAATTAGATTCAGGCTTAAGTTTATCCAGGACTTGGCATACAGAGGGCACAATAAGGGCCTTTGAGAATACAAGTCACTTTGAAGTGTCACAAAAACAAAGGGAATTTTTAATCTGATGGTGCCATCTCACCAAGGCTACCTTGCCCTTCAGCAACTCCTGACAGAGCCCCAGGGCCTGTAGATGAAAACTTCTTTCTTTTCAGACCAACAAAGATTTCCCCTTAGGAGGAATATCCCAGGTGAGACCTGATGACTTAGTTGAGGCAGGTTAAGAACAAGAGATATATAGTAACGGGGCCTTGAGGGTGGGGAGGGATGGGTAGGGGAAAATGGGGACCCTCATCTACAAATATGAATTGCTAACTACCTGGCAGATGCTGTGTTGGCAACACAGGGATAAACTGGACATCAGGGCAACCCTGGGGAGTTCCCAGCCCAGAGAGTAAGATAGGTGTGTATACATTTGCAAATTTCCCCTTATATAAACAAACAAACAACAACAACAACAACAACAAAAAGGAAGATAGGAGCGTCCTTGGGGGTCAGAAAGGGCCTCAGGCTGCCTTTGGTGGGAGGAGTCATAGTTCGCCAACATCCTGGAACATTAATTCTCCCAGATAAGCTGTTTTCCTGAGTGGATGATTTCTGTAGGAGGCACCCAGCTGACCCAGGCCTGGGCATGTGCTCTGTGCAGTCACACAGAGCCTTGAACACCCAAGGAGTCTGGACTGGCTTTAGTGCTGCAGGGTACCCTGAAATCCTTCATACTATATGAAAAAGGAGCCCCGATTTTCATTTTGCATGGGGTTTTGCCGACTATGTAACCATTCCTGGTCCCAGATCTCCCATGTCTCAAGGCATTTTTGAAGTCAGGCTGTAGCACTTAATCGCCTCTTCATATTATTTGGGTTCATATTAGAGGTGTGGAGTTGGTTAGGATGTAGTTTCCATAGACTCACAATTCTGGTGGGTTCTCTCACCAAACCCCACAGGAAATGTGTTGGTAGTTTGCTAAGGCGGAGACCTTAATATTAGGGTAGTTAAGCGGCCGCAAACGACTGGTATGTGGTGCAGTTTTTAAGATCCATCCCCCCCATCACAAGACTTTCAGGAAATGAGATATCAAAGGGCAGTCAGGCAGCAAAGCTAGGGGAAGTCCTGCTGTGTGCTGCTGGTACTGTGCTTGCTGGCAAAGGCAAAGGGTTTGTACAGGCAGAGTCTGTCGCCCTGAAACCCCCCAGCTGAGCTCTGAGAGGCAGTGGCAAAACCCTAGCATGCAGCAGAAGGACAGGGAGGCAGAGATGTAGGTGTCGGTGTTTCTACTTATGATCTGGATGACCTTATTAAAGTCACAAAACCTTTCTGAGCCTGGTTTCTTCAAACACGGAATGGAACTAAGAACTCTATCTGCCCTGTCTATGCAGCCAGCAGCAAATGATGTTGTATGAGTAGAAGTGCTCTGTTAACCATCAGGGAAAAATAAATGTTCGTTATTTCTGGGGTTGATAATGATCATCATCTTAACAATTGGTATATCCCCTTTGGGGCTTCCCTAAACCATCCTTAAGATGGCCTCGGTGATGCCAAACCGTACTAGAGCACCTTGAAAGAGCCATTTTTAATGACTAATTCAAGTAAAGTCTGGAGGGACAATTTTAAGTATTCTTTTTTTTTTTTTTTTTGAGACGGAGCCTCAAGCTATCCCCCTGGGTAGAGTGCCATGGCATCACAGCTCATAGCAACCTCCAACTCCTGGGCTCAAGCGAGTGTCCTGCCTCCGCCTCCCAAGTAGCTGGGACCACA
>CAUYQV010165180.1:0-12933 GCA_963574575.1 Galagoides demidoff | reverse complement strand
GAGCCTCAAGCTATCCCCCTGGGTAGAGTGCCATGGCATCACAGCTCATAGCAACCTCCAACTCCTGGGCTCAAGCGAGTCTCCTGCCTCGGCCTCCCAAGTAGCTGGGACCACAGGCGCCCGCCACAGCGCCTGGCCATTTTTTGGTTGCAGCCGTCATTGTTGTTTGGCGGGCCCGGGCTGGGGATTCGAACCCGCCACCTTAGGTGTACGTGGCTGGCGCCTTAGCCGATTGAGCCACAGGCGCCGAGCCAGCAATCTTTTTTTAATGTCTGAAAACTTATCTTCAATTTTCTTTTTTTTTGAGACAAAGCCTCAAGCTATCCCCCTGGGTAGAGTGCTGTGGCATCACAGCTCACAGCAACCTCCAACTCCTGGGCTCAAGCGAGTCTCCTGCCTCAGCCTCCCAAGTAGCTGGGACCACAGGTGCCCACCACAACACCCAGTTATTTTTTGGTTGCAGCCGTCATTGTTGTTTGGCGGGCCTGGGCTGTATTCCAAGCTGCCACCTTAGGTGTATGTGGCTGGTGCCTTAGCCACTTGAGCCCCAGGCGCTGAGCCTATCTTCAATTTTCTTTTAAGGCTCCATCTTTTTCCCTTAAGTTTTAGAATTCTTGCAACCAACTTCTTCCTGAAGGTTTTTACATCTCCCTGTGTCATGGTCAATGTTTTATTCTATTTAAAGCAACTTATTTGTGAGCAGTCTGAGTGATCATAATTGAATTTTGAACCCAGTTTTAAAAAACAAAGGGTTAGTTGATGAAATACAGCTCCTTGTCACACTTGATTGAGCCCTTTCAGAATTTAATTAACACAGTAACACAAAATGAACTATACATAGGTAGAGAAAACAATTAAAACAGGGGGAATGAGCAATAAAGTTATTTTTAGCTAGATAAATCTGAATGTGCAACTCTGCAAAATGCACCCAATTCTTTATCTCAAAGCTTTTTTTTCAATTTTCCAACTGTATCTTCCTCACAATGGATTTCAATACACAAAATCTTCCTTGAGAAGTATTACGACATAAAATAATTCTCCCCCAATTTCTAATCTCACAGTGTTCATCAACTTTCATAAAATGCCAGGCAAATGGGTCGTTTTATAATCATTAATAAAGATAGGTGGTATTTAGTCATTTTCAATTTTCAATGATAAAAATGTGTTTGCGGTATGCAAAACATGTCATTTGTTTCCAAACACTTTCAAATTAACTAGAACATAATAGGATGTTAATAACTGAGCACAAAATATGTACATGGTAGATAATTTCCCCACTCTTCGGACCAAGGTTAGTTTGCCACAGGGAAGTAATAAAAATTATCCTTAATAAAGCAAACTGTAAATGAGAATCTACACAAGGAAATAAAATCAACCACTGAATTCAATGCAGTGCTTAGTTTTGTATCTTAACTATTACAGGGAAATAGTCAATATTTGCTAAATTGAATAGAGTGCTATTACTTTAGAGAAAATATTTTATTCTGAACAATTTTATTAACTTCTTTGACCAATACAATAGTACTCTGATGTAATTGACAGTGTTTAGAAATAATAATTAGTTTTTATAGAATCTAAGTGAGTAAGGTCAAGTTTAAGGATGCCTGAAGGTACACCAAACTGGAAGTAATTAGATAAATTTAACAGCGCTGAAGAACTGTTAAATACATGAAAACATGAAGATCTTCAGTAGAGTGAGGAATTCACCACCCACAAATATTGGTGCTTAATTTGTGGGGAAGCTTTGAAATAGGTGAAGACTACCATGATTGTATTTTATTTTATTTTATTTTGGCTGAATACAGGAAACTTTATTGATGTTACATGAGAAGGTGAGGCTCCCTAAGTCCCTCCTGTTCTTCAGGAGAAGAACATGTGGAAACTGTGTCAAGGGGAGATTCTCAGTGAGGTGGGGGACTGAGTAGGCAGGGGCATCCCAGCAGCTGAGGGCCTCTCTCATCCTCTTGTGCTCTGGCTGGGGCTGGTGGTCTAGGAGCTCTTACTCCTTGAAGGCCATGTGGGCCGTAAAGTCCACCACCCTGTTGCTAGAGCCAAATTCATTATCATACCAGGTAATGAGTTTGACAAAGTGGTCATTGAGGACAATGCCAGCCCCAGCATCAGAGGTGGAGGAATGGGTATCACTGTTGAAGGCTACCATGATTTTAGAGTCAGACATTTTCTTGGATCAGATTTATTATGTATAGTTTATCTCAGGCTTTTCTTAAGTGTATAATTGTCAAACAGAGAAATAATCTTTTTTCAGCATATTTGATTTGGTCAATCAATACTTAATATACTTATTCAAACTTACATTTATTTAAATTTACCACTACTTTTGGTTATTTGTAAAAGTGACTATGTTGGAAAAGACTAATGAACTCTTAGTGCTGGGCTTGACTTATCCCCATTACATCTTGTTTGCCTTGATTTTCATTAGGTGGATCTTTATGGGACCGTAAGGAGAGATCAAAGGATGTCCGTGACTACTCAGATTCTGACTCAGGCTGGGAGTAAACTATACGAAGACCAAATGAATGGTTTAATGCAGGAATCAATAAAGACATCTGACTTCTACTACTATGTTACTTTAAAAACAATAAACAGCAGCCGAGCTGAAGGAAAAGTACAGCAAAGTCCCCCTTTAAAAAAAAACAAAGAATAAATTATAACAGATTCATTCAAACAACTATTCTTCTTTTGTGAAAAGGACAAGTTTGAGGTTAATGTGACATTATCTATGAAATACTGGAAAACCTCTTGGCCTTGAAAGGTATGTCAACATGCTACCAGCTTTGGGTTACCTTAGTAACTAATAGAATAAGGCCTTGTGAGTATTTAGTGACCAAGGAAAGTAGAAAGCTGTTTAGATGTTCCTAGTGGAACTGAAATAATTCTTTTTCATTGTATTGAACCAGTTTGCTTTCTTTCTTTCCCTCATTTCCAAGCTTTCATAACAGTGCAAAAAGTTTTGAAAATGATTTGGTAAAAAAAAATGAGAGTAAGATTAGTATCAGGAAACCCAGGGCAAATAATTGTATCTCAGACATAAACAGCTATTTATTGTTATGAAGTTTGTCCAAATCCTGACCTTAAATCAGCCTTAAAATAGAGAATAAATAACAGAGATGACGTGGCATTAAATGATTGAGGTTATTTTATATAACATTTTTAAACATCATTTTAGTGGTCATCTCATAAATCATCAGGCTAAATAAAATGTTTAGGATTGTGGGTGACTGAGAATTAAACCAACTCAATCCCTCCTTTTTCCAGTCAATATTAAGGCTCAGAAGAGATCACCAAACTAGTTTGGAAGTGAGTAATAATAAGAAAACTCACTGTTTAGGGGCTCAAAAAGTTGAAATCAAGATGTTGACCATCTCAGTCCTCACATGGAGGCATAAAAACCGAGAAAGCTATTTTACTAAACCTCAGTGACATGTGGCCTGGGCCATCCAGCTTCAGAATCCTGCCTAATAGGTAGAAATGATCTACTCTGTCTTCTCTGCCTGGAATAGGGTATTCCTGGCAAAGCCTTGTGATAACCTGGGAATGAACTTGCTCCTGAGTACATCGGAGATTCTCTTGGGCTTTCCTAAATATCTTACAAAAGTGGGTCAGGGCTGGAAAATCTGTTATTATTATCAAGGCAACAACATTTCCACAGAACAGCGAGGCCTGGGAAGATGACCCAAGTAATGAAACATTTACAGCAGCCTTGCTATTCACCTGATTCTTTCCCATGCCTATTTTGCTGTTTCTAATCTTTCGCATCCTGTGGATTGGATTGGAAACAATATAATAAGAAGCAACCGTCAGGCCGTGTTACGAGATCCATGATCAGAAGCCATCAAATAGAAAACAAACTGCCTGTCTTCCCACTCATAGATAAACTCATTTAGTAGGTCTCTCAAGAACACAAAGTTCTGGGTCTAGTCATTGTATCTTTTTAAAAAATGTCTTTTGAATTTTTGGTGTCATGTGGTTCAGTTAGAACCATGCAGCTCGGTTCGGCACCTGTGGCTCAAGTGGCTAAGGTGCCAGCCACATACACCTAAGGTGGCGGGTTCGAATCCAGCCCGGGCCCACCAAAACAACAATGACAGCTGCAACCAAAAAAAATAGCCGGGCATTGTGGCAGGCGCCTGTGGTCCCAGCTACTAGGGAGGCTGAGGCAGGAGACTTGCTTGAGCCCAGGAGTTGGAGGTTGCTGTGAGCTGTGATGCCACAGCACTCCACCCAGGGGGACAGCTTGAGGCTCTGTCTCCAAAAAAAAAAAAGAACCATGCAGCTCTTAGTCTCACTATTCATTTATCTGCAGTAGTACATTGGGTCACACTGCATGCTACGTACAAACATGTAATCTCCATGTATTCTTACTCTTGTTTTTGAAAAGTTATTTTTAGACTGATTCTTTGTCCCCTATTTTCATAGGCTACACTTTTAGAGGCTATTAATCATAAAGTTTAGCCCTCTCTTTGGAATGTCCCTTCCAGAGGTCTTTGCTGCTCAAGGCCCTCACTAATGCCCATGGCCTTGGCATTTACTGTCTAGCTTCCATAGATTCCAACAGCCATCCTCTCCATTTGGGCCACTGTGGAGAACAACCCAGGGGGCTAACGTTTTGAAAAACCAATGCCTACCGTTCTCATCTGTGTGAAGTGAACCCCAACTCAAGGAGATTAGATTTAGTTACTCTCTTTGGAGTGGGGAGTAGAGTGGAAAAGGAAAAAAAATTGCATTTGTTTATCGATGATGACTCCTATGTAGGAAATTAAACTCAGATTATTCCACAGAAAATTAACCTGCCTTGTCTATTTCATTTCATTGAATTTTCACTGGGGGAAAATTTTCTTTTTTAGAGACAGAGTCTCACTTTATTGACCTCAGTAGAGTGCTGTGGCAGCATCACACCGCTCACAGCAACCTCCAACTCCTGGGCTTATGTGATTCTCTTGCCTCGGCCTCCAGAGGGCAAATTTCAATCTTTCCATTGTACAGATTAGGAAAGTAAGACTGAGACAGGGGAAACCATTCATCTCAGTTTGCCCATCCAGAAAGTAGCTTAGCCAGGATGAGAAACAAAGGAGTGAGACCAAGGTCTTAGAAAGGGGGTTCAGTAAGCTCTTACCTAGCCAGCACAATGTAAGGGTATATGGCACACCTCCTGGGTGAAGAGCACCCATATTCTTTGCACTGTTCTACCCCAATTCTCCCAAATGAAAATCTGGCTGTATCTTTTTAAAGTATGTTTTTTCTTGATACAAGAGGACTCTGTATTCTGAAGCGTTTTAAGTTTATGAGTTGTGCACACTACGACAGTAAATAAAGAAAAAACATGTGAGAACTATGAAGAATTACTAATTCTTCGGGAGAAATGTGTAACAATAGACCATACAAGAGGTAAGGCAAAAATGGCTGTCCTATTTTTACCGCTATGAGTAGGAGACAGATCACATCCAAGACTCTGGGTCCGAGACATTGCTGGTCAATTGCTATTGAAAGTCATATCATTTGTTGACGATATCCTTCAGCCTACAAAAAAGATTACATTGACAATGACTGCTTTTGGGACACAGAGTAAAATTAACTTCTAGGTTATCCCCGTCAAGGACCATTAAGTCCTGAACTATGAGGGACACTGTGAACAAGTCATATTTTAACCTCCCCTGAGCTCACGGCCGGCAGGTTTCGCCCCCTCTCCTCCCTTCAACAAATCTGACCTTCACTGAAATTTATGTGAAAATGAAAAGGGAAAAGAAAGCTGTGGCCCTGCCAAATTCTGGCCATGTTACTCATTTTAATTACTGGTATTTGGAAATTAAATGGCCTAGGGCTTGTTCGGCAATTTGTTTCAGGAAAAAAATGATTTAAGCAAGCCACAGAGTCCCAGCATCTTTTTACAGCAGGTGTTGAACAAGGCATTCATTTTTCTTTTTACAGAGTGTCCTTGTAAGCATAATAACAATTAGGAAGCAAGGCCTTCACATTGAAACCTCAGGCTCATTCTGACATTCTTCCTTTGGCTACTTCATTGCGGATAGTTTCCTCAGCCAGCTTTGCAAATGCCTGCACTTGAAAATTTCCTTTAAATAATGTCACACATTGAAGACGGTTTTTATTTTGTGTAAAGGTAAAGATTTTAGAGGATAATATGAAGATTGCTTTAAAGTTAATTCCACTGCTTTCCTAGCCTCAGGTTCTATTCTCCCCCTCCAGGTTTACTTAAAATGCCATTCACACAATAAATGAAGGCAGTTTTAAAGGGAAGAAGGGGCTCTAAATGAAATGGGATTTGAATACATGTTGAATACGTGGTCTTCAGCTCATAGTTTCATGGGGAATGGGTCACACCTGGAATATCCTTTAAAAACAGCTTTCACATTTTTTTTTATCTTAATGTGGTAGAACACTTTAATGTTGAGATTTTCCCGCTTCTATTTTTAAGTCCAATACAGTATTGTGGATACTAGGTACAGTGTTTTACAGCAGATTTCTAGGGCTTATTCATCTCTTTTAAAATTTCAGATTAATGAGGATACGATTAGGTTACACTGTGTGCAGTTGTTAGGTAGAGTCCGAGCTGTAGTTGGGCTCTTCACCCAGGAGGTGTGCCATATACCCTTACATTGTGCCGGTTAGGTAAGAGCTTACTAACCCCCACATTCCCCACTCTCCTCCCCCTCCTTCTCTTTCCTCTCCATTCATCTTGCTTATCTGAATTTTCAAGCCTGTTGGTTAACTCCCCATCTTCCTCTCCGCTAGGCACCCTGACAGCCAACATTCCACTCTGATGCTATAAATTTGACTATTTTAAGTACCCCGTAGAAGTAGAATCATGCAGCATTTGTCTTTCTGTGACTGATTTATTCCAGTAAGAATAATGTCCCCAAGGTTTATCCATGCTATCACACATTGCAGAATTTCTTTCTTTTTTAAAGACTGAATAGTACGTAATTGTGTGTGTGTGTGTATATATATATATATACATATATACATATATATATACATATATATATATATATACATATATATATACATATCTATCACATTTTCTTTATCCATTCATCTGTCTATGGAAATTTAAATTCTTTCTATGTCTAGGCTATTATGAATAGTACTTGGAAAGTTGTAAGTGAAATCACCCCAAACACTAATTGGTTTCAGGTTCTTTTTTTCTTTTTTTTAAGTTTTAACCAACTTTTCTCATTCACTCTAAAGAAGTGCTCAAACTTCAAATACTGTTGAGTTTAAGATTTGTTCATGAACAATTGGATATTTTTGATATGAAACATGAGCACAAGCTAAAACAATCTCATCTTTTAAATACTGCCACATATGTATTCATAGAAAATTTCAAGGTAACATGGAAATTGTTTTCTTTTATCTGGCATAATGTAACCATCAGATATTATATTATAACTCTTACATGTTCTATAGTTGTATATAAAATGATGATAGAGCATTGACTGAAGCTTCAAAATGATTATATTTATAAGTGTTTCAGATCCAGAAGAGGACCTGACAAGAACCAGACAGGAAAAATTATCAAAACAATATAGTAGTGTTCAACAATGTGATAAGAATAACTGAATAAAATCAGGTGGGAAAGAGGCTCAGTATTATAGAGAGAGCGCCTGTGTACTGGCCTGGATTTCTCCAACCACAAGCTATAATTATGGTACTAAGTCTTATATTTTTTTAGTTGGATCTTTGTAACTATAAAAGCAGAAAAAGAACAATTAAATCAAAACCACAGTAATATTACCTTGTATTGAATTTAGGATTATTTTTGCCAGCTCAGTGCTTTTCTCGATATATTTTCTTTTTAAGATCCTGATTGGAAAGAATCAGCTGTGTTAGAGAATTTGACATGTGGATCTGTTTGAGAGTGAAATGATTAATTAATATTAGACTTATGACTTTGATTCCAAAGGTAGGTATAAGATAATCCAACTGAATTTATAACAGTTCTGTGTTCCAATGTATAAATGGACCTAATTTACTACATTAATGTGTCTGCTCTGTTAGATTCACAGGAGTTGCTTAAATGAACAAGAAGATTTTGTTTGTTGGGTTTGTAGTACTGTCCTGGGAGGCTTTTGAAGAACTTGTGAGAGCCAAGTATATTAAATTTGTAAATGTAGATTAAAATTCTTAAGAGAATTTAATTAAGTATATTTGAGGTTACTTGTTTAGGGGAATTAAATTTATTAAATGAGTGTTAATGAACATCAATCAAAGAATAAGTATAAATAATTATTTAAAATTTTAGATTAAAAGCTCCATTTCTCTTAGCCGTATAATAAGATTTATAACTGAACTTAAATGCTTGAGAAAAATCTAGGATTTTAGTTTTGTAACTTTATCAAAACCTCCACTAAAACATATGTAGCAGCCAACATTTTCTTAAGGGAACAATCCCCCCGCCCAGATGTTTAAAACACTCAATAAAGTTGGATTCCATGTTTGATGAGCATTGATTTTTACATTCATAATTATATTGCAAATTTCATAAGGACATCCACCGTGTCTAAACTTTTTCTGCAATCTCTCCCTTTACTCCTGATACCTACCACCTCCTATGAAAACAGAAGAGATGTTTATTGACACCGAAATTAGTCAAATACTCGAACAACAGTGACCACTTTCATAGTATATAATGGAGAAAATCTGTTCAGTTAAAGAGTGGTGTTTACTAAAAATTGAATTAGAGACGAAATGAAGTCCACTGAATCTTAAAAAGGACATATACAAGATAATGAAGAACTTTGAAAGTGATTCTCCCTCCTCACCATTCTGAGATTCTGGGCAACCAGAAAAAAGATAAAATTAAGAAAGAACAGACACAGAGAAGGAAGAGAAAAGAATGTAAAATGCAGTAAATAAGCTCTCAAATTCTTTCTAACTCTGATGTATCTTAATGTTAAAGAAAAGAAATCAATAGGCTGGGGCAGTGCCTGTGGCTCAAGGAGTAGGGCGCCGGCCTCATAAACAGGAGGTGGTGTGTTCAAACTCGGCCCTGGCCAAAAACTGCAAAAAGAAAAAAGAAAAGAAAGTGATAGGGCAGGGCTGAAGCACTGAAAGTGTAAGCAATCTGCCCAAGGTAATCCAGCTAGCAAGGCACAACAAACCCAGGCAGACTATTCTTGTCTGTCTTGATGTGCTCTTGACAAGAGATTTATTGAATAATTGCTATGAAGCAAATGGGAAGCGGTAGTAAATTCTCCTATGAAAAATGAAGCAGGCTAAGGTATAGACAAGGTCCAGGGGGAACAAATTTAGGGATGGTCCTCATAGAAAACTTCTTAGGGGGGATGAGTGGAGATCTGAAAGAAAAAAAGGAGAGGGCTGTGTGCAGATTAGGTGTAACGCATCTGGGTAGATGGATCATCTTCTAGAGGAAGGTCCCTAGAGTGGGAGCAGACAGAGGTAATCGGGAATTGCAAGGAGGCCAGTGTTGCCCATTGTTTAATGAAAGTGAACAGGAAAAGAAGAGGTAATGAAGTCTCTGAGGTGGTCAGGGACCATTGGACCAATAGGCCATGATAAAGACTTTATTTTCAAATAGTAATGGCATTTATAGCAATTACAGTCATGCATTGCTTAACAATGAGGATACACTCTGAGAAATGCACCCTCAGGCAATTTCATCATGATTTGAACATCCTAGAGCAGCGTTCTCAACCTGTGGGTCACAACCCACAGGAACTGTATGAAAGGGTTGCAGCTTTAGGAAGGTTGAGAACCACTGCCTAGAGTGTACTTACACAAATCTCAATGGTACAGCCTACTACCGTACGCCTAGGCTCTATGATACAGCCTATTGTTCCTAGGCTACAAACCGGTACAGCATGTTACTGTATTGGCAGTTGCAACACAGTGGTAATTGGGTATCTAAATATAGAACAAGTACAGTCAAAATATGGTATTATAATCTTATGGGTCCACTGTCATATATGTCATCTGTCATTGATCAAAATGTTATATGGATTTGTGACTGTATATTTTAAGCAAAGTACGTGACATTTATCAGCCAGTTTATAAATACCTGGAAAAGAATGTGACAGGACACTTCTTAGAGTCAATGCCATGTAAGGACAGGGTTATGTGTATTAAAAGCTGTGACAGCAAAGCTGGAGTTCTGGGGAGAATTGGAATAAATTACATTTCTGAGAAAATTAAAGTCAATGGTAGCAAATTGTCAATTTATAAATAAAATGAATGATTCGCGGGTAAATTGCCTTTGTCATAAATAACTGAAAGTGATAACGTGATTAAGAAAAAGTATTTAGTAGTTGGCTTCAACTGAAGCTATTTGTTTGTAATTCACTGTTAAATTGCTTTCTTTGATATTGCTAATCAAAATTATTTTCAAAAATCTATTGGCCATTTTTTATTATTCTTTATGTGTGTTTCTAGGCTCTCCTCTTTGACAAAGTCTAGATTTCTTTCTAACCTTAACATGTTGAATTTTCCTTCCAGTGGTTCTCAGTAGTGGGCTATTTGTATTCCTAAAAGCCATTTGTCACAATGGCCATAGGTCATTAGATGGCAAGGACCTGGCTGTTAAATGTCCTGCCCTCTGAGAGACAGCCTCTCACAATGAATTGTTCTTCCCCCAATGGCGACATTATCCTGGTTGAAAGCACTGCACACATTTGAGATTCCTTTTAATTTGAATGAATGAATTTCTAGAGGTGAAAACTTCCTGCCCAACATTTTAATAATTTTCCCACAGCCCATTTAAAACAGTTTCACTTCAGTAGCTTCTTTTAGTTCTCTATCTTATTGGTTAAAAATCGAAGGGGCTTTTCTAGGCCAGATTATAGGGATAATATTATTGGAAGTATTTGTTTGATCTGATTGAATTAAATAGCCATTTTTTACGTGTGCATATATTATACAACTCTTTATAGAAAGGTAAAGCTATTCTATTTAAAAAAGTCAAGCAAATATTTACAGTGTGATTTCATCAGTATGTTTTCATAAAAAATGAAGGATTCAGGCACACTGGTACTTAAATATGTCTGGTCACTTGTTTTCCAAGGGCTGGAGTTCTACACTTTCTGCCTGATTGATTAGTACTAGGAACAGATTGGCAGGCAAGAAATGGATGATTAGGCCAATTCTGTATAGGGTTTAATCTTCAACAACCTCCAGCATCTAACCATTAGCGTAATTAGCCAACATGGCTCTCCCAGGTTTTACAACTTATAGGGCCATAATGGGTGCCATTTTCACTTATTAACATGCAGAAGAATAACTCATGGCCATGTTTTCTTGACCTTGATTTTTTTTTTTCTTTTACAAGTTGCCAGTGACAGATGAAGTAATTTATAGAGGGACATTTTAAGCCAAGGGAAGTAGCAAGGCTGAAATACTAAATACATTCCCATTTGGTAGATGATCTGATTGCAGTGGAGCCTTTTATTTGTTTGAGGCTTTAGATTTTAGAAAGCACTTTCACTTACATTGATTGTCTCCTTTGCTTCTCACAGCATCCCTCCAAATGTCATTGCTACTAAATATTGTTTTGAAAAAATGATGTACAGCTTACGTGCAAGCAGGTTAAGTGATTTCCCAGAGATCACCTAGCTAGTGAGGGTGAACTTGAAGAAAATCTTTCCAATTCTCAACCCAGTCCCTTCCAGGCTTTTTTTCTTTCATAATCGAATGAAAGAAAGTTGGGAATGGAACTTTATACTTTGTATTTGCAACCTCGACGAGACTGTATGCACCGGGAGACTGTAGATTACTGGTAGTTTACTTGATTGGGTAAAAAATACTTAACTTCTTTCTCACTGTTACTTGACCACTTAATACCTTTAGCTCTGTCTTAAAATTGGCAGCCCATGGGTACATGTTTCAGAAAACACAAGGACCCTCTAAAGTTCTGTGATCCGAAGAGATAGGAAAACTAAAAGCCAGAAAAGAGTTAATTATTTCAGATGGGTTGACAAATTGAACTAAAAGGCCAGTAATGGTCTGCAGTAGGTTTCTCCAGATGGAAAAGGCTCTGCAGAAGCTATTTGTTTGTAATTATAATAATAAAGCACTGTTAAACTGGAAAGATGGTTTCATATTTGGTGTCAGTCAGGCCATTAAACAATATGGCAGCAGGCTCGGCACCTGTAGCTCAAGTGACTAGGGTGATGACACATACACCAGAGGTGACAGGTTGGAATCCAGCCTGAGCCCGCCGAACAGCAATGAAAACTACAACCAAAAAATAGCCGGGCATTGTGGCAGGTGCCTGTAGCCTCAGCTATTTGGGAGGCTGAGGCAAGAGAATCGTGTAAGCCTAAGAGTTTGAGGTTGCTGTAAGCTGTGATGCCACACATGCTACCCAGGGTGACAGCTTGAAACTCTGTCTCAAAACAAACAAAAAAAAATATGGCAGCAAAACAAAGTTATGCTATTTTTTCCCAATTGATGATGACTAGATTTTTCCACCCTTTTCCATTTTCTTTTATTAAATCATAACTTTGTACACTGATGCATTTATGGGGTTCAGTGTACTGATTTGATATACAATGTGAAATGTTTACACTGAACTAAGTAACACATCCATCACAATTATACTCTTTTCTTAATAGTTTTGAAATGTACCATTGCATCATGCAATTAGGTGAGGTCCCCCCAAATACTGTCCCTCCTCCTCCCTCCCCTCACCTCTCTCTCCTCTTCCCTTCTACTTTTTGGACTATAGTTATGTTTTGCCATTCATATGAATGTGTAGGTGATTATATATTGATTTCATAGTAGTATTGAGTACATTGGATACTTTTCCCCCTATTCTTGATACTTTACTAAGAAGTATATGTTCCAGCTCTATCCAGGTAAACATAAAAGATGTGAAGTCTCCATCTTTTTATGGCTGCATAGTATTCCATGGTGTACAGATACCACAATTTGTTAATCCATTCA
>CAUYQV010165178.1:0-13999 GCA_963574575.1 Galagoides demidoff | reverse complement strand
GAGTACCATGGCATAACAGCTCAGCAACCTCCAACTCCTGGGCTCAAGTGAGTCTCCTGCCTCCGCCTCCCAAGTAGCTGGGACCACAGGCGCCCGCCACAACGCCCAGCCATTTTTTGGTTGCAGCCATCATTGTTGTTTGGCGGGTCTGGGCTGGGGAATCGAACCCGCCACCTTAGGTGTACGTGGCTGGCGCCTTAGCCGATTGAGCCACAGGCCCCGAGCCAATCTTGAACTTTTGAGCTCAGGTAATCCACCCACCTCAGCCTCCCAGAGTGCTAGGATTATAGGAGTGAGCCATCATGCCCAGCCTATTTTATATTTTTAAGTTAGACATCTATTAAAATGTTTCTTATTCAATGATATTGAATGTGTTAACTTTTCATTAATTTGAATCAGTAAGGATAAAAAAAAAATCTTATCTGGTAATAAGAATTGCCAAAGCCTGCAGCTTCTTCAGTGGCTTCTGGTGGGAGAAAAAGAATTATATACTTGATAATATAATATTTTTAAAATTATAAATTGGATAGAGAATGATGGGCATCTTTGATTCTGAAGATGTAGTATGACTTGCTTCTTTTTGTTATTATATAAATTAACTAAATTTTCTAAACTAGCTACTATTGCAGCTTTTCATAGTTACTGTGTCTCAGTATCATTCTTTGCCTTATTATATATGGTTCATGTTTATGTACAGTGAGACTAACAAAGAGTATCTCCCACTTAATCTCTTTCAGCTATTTCTTACAACTCAGTTTCCCTTTAAAATAAGTGAAAAAGTGTTACAGGTTCTGACCAATATCTTTTTGTATCATGACTTCTCAATTCAAAACTTTATAAAAGGACTTCAGGTAAGAATATACTAATGGGTTTAAAAATTCACATACTGATACTATTGTTTTTAAATTTCAGAATATTATTCAGAATATTACAGGGGAAACAAACTTCTTTTTTTTTTTTTTGCAGTTTTTGGCTGGGGCTAGGTTTGAACCCACCACCTCCAGTATATTGGGCCAGCACCCTACTCCTTTGAGCCATAGGTGCCACCCAAAACAAACTTGTTTGTTTGTTTGTTTGTTTTTTGAGACAGAGTCTCACTTTGTCATCCTGGATAGAGTGCTATGGCATCATAGCTCACAGCAACCTCAAATTCCTGGGTTCAAGTGATCCTCTTACCTCAGCCTCCTTCCTGAGTAGCTGAGACTACAAGTGCCCACCACTATGCCTCCCTATTTTTTTTCTAATATTAGTAGAGACAGGGTCTCCCTCTTGCTCAGGTTGGTCTTGAACTCCTGAGCTCAAGCAGTCTTCCCACGTTGGCCTGCTGGAGTGCTAGGATTACAGGCATGAGCCACTGCATCTGGCCAGTTTACCCATTTTTTTTTTTTTTTGAGACAGTCTCATTTCTTGCCCCTAGGAGAGTGCCGTGGTGTCATAGCTCACAGCAACCTTAAACTCTTGGGTTCAAGTTATCCTCTTGCCTCAGCCTCCCAAATAACTGGCACTACACTTGCCCGCTATAACGCTGGGCTATGTTTTAGAGATGAGTCTTACTCTGGCTCAGGCTGATCTGAAACTCCTGAACTCAAGCTGTCCACCTGCCTCTGCCTCCTGGAGTGCTGGAATTACAGGCATGAGCTACTGCGCCTAGCCCTCACCATTTTTTTTTTTTTTTTATGGCTGAGTAGTAAGTACTTTATGGTATACACATACCACATTTTATTAATTCAATCATGTATCAATGGTCATTTGAGTTGATTCTACATCTTTGCAACTATGAATTGTGCTGTAGTAAACATTTGAGTACATGTGTTTTTTTGATAAAATGACTCTGAAAGATACCATCCTCACTTCTGCCATGTAAGCCACAGCATTCTCTTGGTATATATTTACCAGAAACTGTACCGTATTTTCCTCTTATGTAATAAAACTAAATTTAAAAAGATAAATTTTCATTATTCTTTTGAATCTGTACCATTCTACCATTGTAGCATTTTCACATATTGTAACAGACCAGTTTTTACACTGATTTTAGATTGGTATTGTCTTATGAGTATTGGGGCACCTAAGGTCACACCTCATTCCCATCCCCACCACATTTATAATTATTGTGAGTTGCTTCTGAAGATCTGTCTGTTTATATTAGTTTCTTTGGGTTTGTATCTCAGAGATTGCCATTTCTTGACCTTGTCCACAAAATTGGAGCCTTAAAATATTAGTTATATCACCATTTATGTTATTTGCTGTTATTGTCATATTATTAAGTATATGTATTAATGCCATAAATAGCTTCTCCTAAAACAAAACCTTAAAATTGAGTAGACATAAAGCAAAAGATTTGCTGCCAAAATACAGAAAATGCATTTAATCTTCACATTTCTTCCAGCTCTCTCTATTAGAACATTTCTTTTCCCAGCCCTTAAGTGTCCTATGCTGTAATCTCCCAGAAGCCAAAAGAAGAATACATTTTTTATCAGTTAATCAATGTGAAAACATCCGACGTCTTCCATCATTTAGGAGGTAAAAAAAGAAGTACATACATAATATACCTTTTACTAGAGTTTGGGACAAAATAAGGGATCTCAGATTCATTTTTTTTCTTTTTTTTTTTTAGACACAGTCTCACTCAGTTGCCCTTGGTAGAGCACTGTGACATCATAGCTCACAGCAACCTCAAACTATCGGGTTCAAATGATCCTTTTACCTCAATCTCCCTGGTAGCTGGAACTACAGGCACCCGCCACAACACCCGGCTTTCACTTTTGCTCAGGCTGGACTCAAACTCCTGAGCTCAAACAATCCACTCACTTCAACCTCCCAGAGTGCTGGGATTATAGGCGTGAGCCACCATGCCCAGCCAGATTCATTTATTTCTAAAGTGGGAAAGGAATAATAACCTTTTTATTTTGCTGTTCTATTTTTAATTGTGAGATTTTCCTTGTTGAATTTTACAATTTGGCCAAAAGAAAAAAATATTTATTTTTTTACAAAGGGACATAATTTTGGAAGTTCTCTTATTATTTCTTTTTAAAAATAACATTTTTTTTTTTTTTTTGCAGTTTTTGGCCCAGGCTAGGTTTGAACCTGCCACCTCTGGCATATGGAGCCAGTGCCCTACTCCTTTGAGCCACAGGTGCCGCACAGAAATAACATTTTTTATATTTGTGGTTTATGGCCTTTGTTTATGATTAGAATTGGACTTGCAGACTATGAAGTACAGCTGATTTAAGGAGTTAGAAATTACCATTATACTGTGACTGTCATCTTGAATTTATGAGAAGAAATGAAAAAAATCTGGCCACCAATCTAGGTAGTTCTTTTTCCCAGTATGCTATTTAAATATGTTTAATGCTTAATTTTCTCTTTTTGTGTATGGGATGGTGAAATTACAGGTACGTGGACAATCAAGCTTCAGAAAAGCAAGTTGCATTATTGACTAATGAGAGATTTTTGAAGGTAAGAGTATGGATGTATTTATTTCAGTTTTATTCTCTTATATTTTCCTTCATGAAGAAGAATATGTTTTGAGGTTTTTGGTTTGGGCTTTTTTTTCTTTTTTTGAGACAAGAGTCTCACTCTGTCACCTGAGTAGAATGCCATGGCCTCAGTCTACCTCACAAAAACCTTTGACTCCTGGGCTTAAGCAATCCTTTTGCTTCAGCTTTCTGAGTAGCTGGGGTGACAGGTGCCCACCAGTGGGCTAATTTTTCTATTTGTAGTAGAGATAGGGTCTTGCTCTTACTCAGGCTGGTCTCAAATTGGGATTACAGGTATAAGCTACTTTGCCTTTTATCAAGTTAATTTATAAAACATATCTGTTTTAACTCAGATATAAATAAATGTTAACACATCTTAGCATTTGGGTCTTGAGAGTCAATTAAGAGTGTATTAAAGATGACACAAAATTTCATCTCTAAAATATAAGACTTTTTAAAATCCAGAATAATTTATTAACTAGAACACCTAGTTTCTCTTGTGGTGTGTTTTATTTATTTATTTATTTTTTTAGAGACAGAGTCTCACTTTATCGCCCTCGGTAGAGTGCCGTGGCGGCGTCAAACAGCTCACAGCAGCCTCCACCTCCAGGGCTGGGTGATTCTCTTGCCTCAGCCTCCCAAATAGCTGGGACTACTGGCACTCCCCACAGTACTGGCTATTATTTTGTTGCGGTTTGGCCCGGGTTGGTTTTGAACCTGCCACCGTTGGTATATGGGGCCAGTGCCCTACTCACTGAGCCATAGGCCCACCCTTGTGGTCTGTTTTAAAAGCACTTTTTCTGGTCAAATGTGGTGGCTCACACCTATAATCCTAGCGCTCTGAGAGGTTGAGGCTGGATGATTATTTGAAAGAGTTTAAGACCAATATGAACAACATAATGATACCTTTTTTGCCTCTACAAAAAATAGAAAAATTAGCTGAGCATTATGGTACCTGCCTGTAGTCCCAGCTGCTCAGGAGCTTGAGGCAGGAGGATCACTTGACCCCTCAAGTGAATTAGAGGCCACATGAGCTATGATGATACCACTGCACTCTATACCTGAAAACAGAATGGGACCCTTCTCAAAAAAAAAGCACTTTTAGATCTGCTACGGGATCTCTTTCCACATAGCAACTTTGGAATCTACAGGCAGTCTCATTTTAACATTCTTATAAAGGCTGTCATAACTAAAAACCATGTAGAAGTCAGGTAGCTTAACTGTTGACTGCTACGTGAGTATTGAGTAGATTTGAGGAAAGATCATTATACACTGATGATAGAATGCCAGGAAAGAAGTAATGAGCTCAGATGATTAGTCAGCTGTACGACAGAGAATAACAAAAGAAGGAAGTTTTTTTTTTTTTCTCTTGAGTAAATACTTGGACGTGGTACATAATCCATTTTTTTTTGTTGTTTTTTTTTCCCCCATTCCTTTCATGGTAGATAATTTAAAAGGCAAAGATGATGTATAGTAAAAAGGCTTCCTTTCACCTCTGCCCTCTTCTCACTTCCCTCCCTGTACACAGCCAGTGTTCCTAGTTTCTCATGTGTCTCCACATGTAAGTGATGATATGTGTTTTGGGCATTTCTTCTCCCTACGGGCAGTAAATATATTACACACACTGTTCTGCACCTT
This sequence comes from Galagoides demidoff, assembly GCA_963574575.1. Lineage (NCBI taxonomy): Eukaryota > Metazoa > Chordata > Mammalia > Primates > Galagidae > Galagoides > Galagoides demidoff. The sequence goes on along the minus strand of CAUYQV010165178.1, from coordinate 8,885 downwards.
GTTTTGTTTTGTACTTAATCTTGGAACTTATTCCATATTAGTATTGGAGAATGTCATAGTATTTTATTGAATATATGTACCTTTTTATTTTTTAAATAAGCTCCTTAAACTGATGGATGAATAATTTTCTTACTCCTCATGCCTGTTTTAGGGAAAAGTTATTAGGAAATTGTAATAAAATTAAGATGGCATTGAAGATAAGCTCTCATGTTAAATTGACTGTTGCTTATACATGCTATTTTCAAATTTTGAATAAAATTTGTTAGATTCTGTACTCCCAAATATGTACAATTACCATGTGTCAATTTAAAGCATTAAAAAATACGTGAGATTCTAGAGGGCATATGATCTATGCAGTTCTAAACTAATTTACCGCCATTGTAAATTCTAAAAAAAATGTTAAGAATGGATTTTATTAAACATTATTTCTAATGCAGAATCAGCACTGGGCCCTAATACAAGATCACCTGTAGATTGGGTCCAGGAATCATTGCAACTATTTTAGAGCTGTACAGTGTAGGAGATTCTGCTAGAGGGGAAATTTAAAAACCCATGGGAGAGAATGTGTACATATTTATTGAGTCTTTTAAGACTGGCTAGAATTAGCTTTGTACTGACTTATTTTCATTTGGTTAGATAGCCAGTAGTGGGATTGCTAGATCAAATGGTAGATCTATTTTGATAGTTCTCTGCGAGATCTTCATGCTGTTTCCCATAAGGTTGTGCTAATTTATATCTCCATAAAAATCATGTAAATGTTCCCTTTTCATTGCATTTTCATCAACATCTGTTTGTGTTTTTACTTTTTAATTATGGCTATTCTACTAGAGTACGATGGTATCTCATTATGTTTTTAATCTGTATTTCTCTGATGGTTAGTGATGTTGAGCAGTTTTCCATATGTTTTTTGGTCATTCAAGTATCCACTTTTGAAAAAATGTTCAGATCTTTTGCCCACTTTTAATGGTTTTTTTTTTCTTGCTAAGATGTTTGAGCACCTCATAGATTCTGGATATTAGTGCTTTGTCAGATGAATGGTTTATGAATAATTTCCCCATTCTTTTGGTTATGTTTACTCTGTTGATTATTTCTTTTGCTCTGCGGATTTTTTGTTTAAGTCCCATTTGTTCATTTTTTGGTTTTGTTGGCATTTGCTGTTGGGGTCTTAGTAATAATTTTTTACCTGAGCCTTTGTGCAAAAGATTTTTCTTGGGTTTTCCTCTAGAGTTTTTAGGGATTCAGGTCTTATGTTTATGTCTTTAATCCATCTTAAGTTAAATTTTGTATATAGTGAGAAATAGGATGCAGTTTCATTTTTTTGCATATGGCTATCCAATTTTCCAGCATCATTTATTAGAAGCCAGCATGTGATCCAACCTGCTTTTGTTCTTTTTGCTTAGGATTGATTTGGCTACACAGTGTCTCTTTTGGAGCCATATGAATTTTAGGATTGTTTCTTCTAGTTCTGTGAAAAATGACATTGGTATTTTGGTAGGAATTTCATCGAATCTTTAGGTTACTTTGGACAGCATGGTCATTTTAACAATATTGATTCTTTCAGTCCATGAGCAGGGATGCTTTCTGTTTGTGGCAACTGTGATTTCTTTCGTCATTGTGTTATAGTTCTTCTTGGAGAGATCTTTCACCTCCTTGCTGAAGTATATTCCTAGGTATTTTAAAATTTTTGCAGCTATTGTAAATGGGATTGAGAGCTTGGTCATTGGCTCCCAAATGCTACTCATTTATGTATGTTGATTTTGTAACCTGAGATTTTATTGAATTCATTTATCCAATCAGGGAATATTTTGGAGGAATTTTTAGGTTTATAAGAAACATCAACAGAGATAATTTGAGTTTTTCTTTTCTGATTTGGATGCCCTTTGTTTTTTCTCTTGCCTGATTGATCTTGCTAGGACTTCCAGTACTATGTTGAATAGAAGTGGGGATAGTGGGTATCCTTGACTTGTTCCAGTTCTTACTTACCCTATTCTGTATGATAGTGACTAATGAGTTTGTCACATGTGGCTTTTATTAATTTTTTAGATATGTTCCTTCTATGCCTAATTTGTTAAGGGTTTTTTCATGAAGGTATGCTGGATTTTATTGATGCTTTTTCTGCATCCATTGAGATGATGATGTGTTTTTTGTTTTTAATTCTGTTCATGTGGTAAATCACACTTAGTGACTAGCATGTGTAGATCCTTGCATCCCTGGGGTAAAGTTCTCTTGATTGTGGTGAATTTTCTTTCTGTTGTGTTGTTGGATTAGGTTTGCTAGTGTCTTATTGAAGACTTTTGTATCTATCTATGTTCATGAGGTATATTGGTCTGTAGTATTTTTGTTGCATCCTTTCCTGGCTTTGGTATCAGATGTTAATGGCTTCATAGAATGAACTAGGGAGTATTCTCTCCCTGATCTTTTGAAAAAGTTTCAGTAGTATTGGAACTTGTTTTTCTTTGTATATTTGAATGCTTCTTTTTTCATAGTTTCATAAGAACACATGATGTTCAATCATATGTACTGCACAATAATAGGGAAAGAGCCTAATTTTTTTTTTTCAAAACGAAGTCTCACTTTGTCACCCTCAGTAGAGTGCCATGGTATCATTGTAGCTCACAACAACCTCAAACTCCTGGGTTCAAGAGATCTTCTTCCTCAGCTTCCTGTGTAGCTGGGACTATAGGCGCCCGCCAAAACACCTGGCTCTTTTTTTCTATTTGTAGTAGAATAGAAAATAAAATAGACCACTCTTGCTCAGGCTGGTCTCAAACTCCTGAGCTCAAGCAGTCTTCTAGTTTCAGCTTCCCAGAGTACTAGGATTACAGGCATCAGCCACCATGCCTAACTAAAAAACTTGAAGTTGATCTTAGAAAATTTGTATTTGAACTCCAGCTACACATTAGCTATGCGTATTTAAGAAAATCACTTAATTTATTTAAACCTCTGTTTTCTTATAGGAGAATAATTTCTAGTATGATTTTTTAATAGGGTTAGTGACAAGCAGAGTTTGTTCAGAAAGTGAAAATTGAAAACAATTATAATAATAAAACTTTTATAAATGCAAGTAATAAATATTGTTACTGTTATGACATTTCCACTATTATAGAAAATTTGGATAGCAATAGGTTCCAAAAAAATGTATATACATTTTAAGAAAGGAAAAACTGTGATTATAATACTCAGCATATACTGATAACAGTGGTGAATATAAGTCATGGTGAGCACCTCTCACAGTTGCAGAGGTCAGATGTGACTTGAGTATTACAAATCTGTATACATTTTTTGACACCCTGTGTATATTATATATTATACATACTTTATATATATTTCTGTTACATAGTTGTATAAACATTCCTACCATTAGATTTTGTCATTTTGTACCCATTTTCTATAGTCAGATTGTTTTTGCCCTAAAAATCTGGTTTATTTTCGGCCCCGATGAATTAAACCAGCAGTTCTCAAACTTTAGTGTGCATGATAAAACACTGATTTCTGGGCTTTGTCCCAGATATCTGGTTCTTGGATGGGGCTCAAGAATTCACATTTCTAGAAAGTCTCTTGCTGTGTTGATGCCAAGAGTCTGGAAACCACTCTGTCAGGACTACTGACTAGACTGACTCTCTACAAGGAAGAATTTGTTTTTGTTTCCTGTTGGCTCATTTTTTTTTCTTTTTTTTTGAGACAGAGCCTCAAGCTGTCACCCTGGGTAGAGTGCCATGGCATCACAGCAACCTCCAACTCCGGGCTAAAGTGATTCTCCTGCTTCCACCTCCCAAGTACTGGGACTACAGGCGCCCACCACAACACCTGGCTATTTTTTGGTTGTAGCTGTCATTGCTGTTTCGCTGGCCCCAGGCTGGATTTGAACCTGCCAGCTCAGGTGTATGTGGCTGGCGCCTTAGCCACTTGAGCCACAGGCACCAAGCAGCCTCATTTTCTTAAGTGTAGAACTCATGTGTTAAATTACCCTTTGGACTAAAGATTTTTTTAAAAACCTTAACTCCTGGCTCAGTGCCTGTGGCTCAAGCGGCTAAGGTGCCAGCCACATACACCTGAGCTGGCGAGTTCGAATCCAGCCCAGGCCCGCCAAACAATGATGTCTGCAACCCAAAAATAGCTGGGTGTTGTGGCGGGTGCCTGTAGTCCCAGCTACTTGGGAGGCAGAGGCAGGAGACTTGCTTGAGCCCAGGAGTTGGAGGTTGCTGTGAGCTGTGCTGCCACAGCACTCTACCCAGGGTGATAGCTTGAGGCTCTGTCTCAAAAAAAAAAAAACCTTAACTCCCTCCAAATCACAGATCTATTAGTTTCTTAGATACTGCTTCAAAACTATATACCAGCCTTGAATTTAATAAATGTCAGGAATGAGTTTTTTAAAAGTGTATTTTTAAACTTAAAGATTCAGCTGACAACCATGTACATTTGCAGAAGACATCATTAGGAACTTCAAACTAAGGAGGGCCATTAGAATGCCATGTACAATTGATGAATATAAAAAATCTTTGTGCTACATAGAAAACTTGGGTTCAATATCTTGCAGGTGACATTTGAAGTTGTATTATTCTGACTTGTTAATGTTTCATGTCTCTATACCTATTAGTGCCCTCATTTCACTGATGAAAAACTATAGCCACAAGAAAGAAAGCAAAATATCTGAGGTCCCAGAGTAAGTTAGTAGTACAGCAAGGACCTCTTTTTATCATTTCATATGGTTGTCATGGTGCATGAACAAAAAGCACAAAATTAGTTAGTAAATTTGGTGGAGAGACTTGCCTTTCACATTTGTCCCACCTCTTTCTGTTTTTTGTTTGTTTTTTTGTTTGTTTGTTTGCTTTTTGACCTGAGGGAGGGAGAAAATCTCTTAGAAAAAAATAATAAATGGAAAAGAGAAGGAAAAAAGGAACAACTGTGATCAAGTCAGCTAGACATGGTAGTATGGAATTAATTTAAATCTAAGCCCTTCATCAAGTGCATCTTCTGATCTAAATTAGTGGCATATGGTGGAGAAAAAAGGCAAATGGAAGACAAGCAGCACTCATATCACATATAGCAAGACAATAAATGAGAAAATGCTGTGTTCTCAGGCAGCTGCTGTCTCCTAATCTTAAAATTCAGTATAGTCTTTAACCAGCTTTTAATGATATTGATAGAAAAATTATAAATATTTACAGTCGTTTTTATATACTTTGTTTAAAAAATTCTAGACACAAAAGTGATAAATACTTTGGTAATTAAAGGAGAAATAAATGCAAAAGAAAAGCATCATGACATATGCAGTCATGATGTAATTCTTCCTGTTTGTTCTTATGTGTAGTAAAACCTCTGTAGTTGACCACCTTCTTGAGAGGACCTAATTTTCATAGACCAGACATGTACCACATGTACATGTCAGTACAGTATTCTAGTTCCTTATGTTGACCACCTCTGTATGTTGACCAGTTTGTTATAGTCCCTTGGGTGGTCACCTTACAGAGATTCTACTGCATTTAAGTTTTATATACATATTGGCTTCTCCAAAGAAAGCCACTTGCTCAGTGATATTAAGAGCCCTGTCATATAAGTAAACAATAATATATGAATGTTTTTTGAATAAATACAAGACTGGATTTATGAAGTTGGAGGAGACTACTTTAAGAGGGTAGGTATACGGCACATTGAGTGGCAACTCATGCCATAATATAAATGAGTTTTCTTAGGTCCATGTCTTTCTGAAAACTATCATAGCCAACATTTACAAATTAAGAAATTTTACATTATGAGTTCAGACTTTGGTCTTCTTTTGAAAAATTAGGAAATTTAGGCCACATTTAGCAAGACAACAAAAAATGGTTACTCTTATTTAGAAGCGAGATTGAGTTCTGGTCTTCATTCATTTGTGTACTTCTTCATTCAACCAATATTTTTTTTTTGAGCCTAGTATGTGCCAGCTATTAATCTAGTGCTGAGAATACAAGAGTGAACAAAACAGATAAAACTGCTTTCACAGAGCTTACATTCTATTAGATCACTGTTTTTCAACCTCTTTTGTCTCATAGCACACTTGAACCTACACTTTCTGCAGCACACTTAAATTATGTTGACCAAAAAAGGAGTGAAAAAAGAAAACTGTGCTTTGAACTTACTTCAAAAATAATTTAATGATGTTAAAAATCTTTGCAGCACATCTACAATTCTCTTATAACACACTGGTTGGAAATGACTGTTTAGGGAGAAAAACAGTAAACAAGATATATGAAAATAATTAAAATATCTGTTAATAGTATGTGTTCAGGAGAAAATAGTCAAACAGAGGAGGGCAATGTAAAGTTCCATGTGTTTGGGGAGTGGAGCTGATAACATTAGAGAAAGCCCTACCTGTGACAAGGTAAATTTTAAGGAAAAACCTAAAACAGCTTGCCAAGAAAGACTCTGGAGGAAGAGAGTTCAAAGATGGAAGTGAGAGTGACCTGAGATTGGAGTATATCTGCCATAATTGAGGAAAAGTGGGCTGCTGTGTATTTGCTCTGTTTTTGTTACAGCAGAGAAATATCTGTATTCCTATACGTGTATCAAAAATCATAAATGACTAAGAGTTCTTCATGTATTAAAAAGAAGAGAGGGCAGTGCCTGTGGCTCAAAGGAGTAGGGCGCTGGCCCCATAGACTGGAGGTGGTGGGTTCAAACCCAGCTCTGGCCAAAAACCGCAAAAAAAAAAAGCATATCTCTTTTACTTGACGAAGTATATCTCTATGGAAAAGAATCATTCTACTACAGTTATGAAATAAAATGATAGCAGCTATGACTAGTGTATAGAAAAGATGCCTGAGAGAAAATTTAACAAATGGAAATAGGCTTAATACTTGAATAGGCTTTATTTTTACATATGCAGTGTGATCGTTTCTGTAACATATTACATGGGAAGTTTTTTTATACATCAAAACCTTTCATAGTTTTCAGTTATAAAATAATGTTCATAAACTAAGTGCATTAGGAATTGTTGTCTTAGATAAGTAAAGGCAGATACACACTTGTAAATATGGATCTCAGGAAAATAGAGAACTTAGAGGACAAGTTACAAGAAAATGGTGCTTATTTATGTTTTCTGTTGCAACTAAGGAGAACACATATGTAAATAACAGTGGAATCTTTCCTAAGCAGGTATTAAATTTTAAAGTTAGCACATAAGGCAAAGATCTGGCAGTCAAAATTGCTTCTGATTTCTGTTCTGTAGACTAAGGGTAAAAGAAAAGAAAATTACTTCTGAAAAATCCTTTGGCAGGGCACCACAGACTTTTACTCAAGATGAAGAAAGTCAGGCCAGGCACATAATCCCAACATTCTGGGAGGCTGAGGCAGGCGGATTGCCTGAGCTTAGGAGTTCCAGACCAGCCTGAGCCAGAGAGAGACCCCATCTCTAAAAATAGCTGGGCATTGTGGTGGGTGCTTGTAGTTCCAGCTACTTGGGAGGCTGAGGCAAGAGAATTGCTTGAGCCCAGGAGTCTGAGGTTGCTGTGAGCTATGATACCGCTGTACTCTACAGAGGGTGACAAAGTGAGACTCTGTCTCCAAAAAAAAAGCCAGATTTTTTACCATGTTGGAACGAGACCTTCATTTCCTCAGTTGAGCATTAATGAAATAGTTTGCCATGTTGTGTGAAGAAAATAGTGACCCCAAACATTTTTTAAATGCTGAACTCAGTACAGGGATGAACTCCCTGTAGACTCAGTACAGGGATGTACCAAAAAGAGAGAAGTATGAAGAAACTAAGACAACCTGGGAGAAAACATGTCTACATTCCTCATCTTGCACTTACCAGGGCATAGTGTTTAAGTGTGCAGTATCATACTGTGGAAAGGATATTTTTCTTTCCTCATCCAAGTAAATCCAGTGAAGAGTCTAAGTTCTGCCAGATCGCTCAGGTACTTGTACATATAGTTACTCCACATAGCCAAAGAAACTAGGTTGTACAACTAACGTGAAGTATGATCATTAGTGATAGATTTTGTTTTTAAAAGTTATTTAAGAATACATGTGGCTCGGTACCTGTAGCTCAGCAGCTAGGGTACTGGCCACATACACTGGAGCTGGTGGGTTCGAAGCCAGCCCGGGCCTGCCAAACAACAATGACAACTACAACAACAACAATAACAAAAAAAAAATAGCTGGGCCTCGTGGTGGGTGCCTGTAGTCCCAGCTACTTGGGAAGCTGAGGCAAGAGAATCTCTTAATCCCAAGGTTTCTGTGAGCTGTGACAGTACAGCACTCTATCCAGGGCAACATAATGAGACTCTGTCTCAAAAAAAAATACATCAAGTAATGGCTTTATACAATCTCTGTGTTATAACTTACAACAAATTTAGACTTAAAGTACATACTCTCAGAGATGGTTAAAGTACCTTTGATTATGGCTACTTTTTTGAGATAGAGTCCCACTTTGTCACCCTTGGGAGAGTACCATGGTATCATAGCTTATAGCAACCTCAACGTCTTAGGCTCAAGCCATCCTTTTGCCTCAGATTTTGACTACTTCTGTTATAACAGGAGATGTAGATTTTTTTTAAGTACTAATCATCTCACATAATGGGAAGAAGAAACATTTTGTTATTAAAAGCTTTTTTTTAAATTTTTCCTGTGCTTTCAAGTAATGACCCATATATTATTGACCAAGGAAGTTGATTTCTAAGTGAATGGAATTTAGAAAAATATATTAGTTGATTTTATAAGTTAGATTTGCTTGAATATATTGATATCTGAGGTATTATTTTCCGCATGATTGACCACTAAAAATAATGGATATCTACAGGATTTTATTGAAAGACACAGACCAAGTTAATGTCCTTAATTAGATTTCTTAGAAGAGGAAAAAAAGTGGAGACAATGCCATATTGTAATCCTCTTAAGAAAATGTT
>CAUYQV010165176.1:0-10455 GCA_963574575.1 Galagoides demidoff | reverse complement strand
CTCAAGCTATCCCCCTGGGTAGAGTGCCATGGCATCACAGCTCATAGCAACCTCCAACTCCTGGGCTCAAGCAAGTCTCCTGCCTCAGCCTCCCAAGTAGCTGGGACCACAGGCACCTGCCACAATGCCCGGCCATTTTTTTTTTTAGTTGCAGCCATCATTGTTGTTTGGCGGGCCCGGGCTAGGGATTCGAACCCGCCACCTTAGGTGTACGTGGCTGGCGCCTTAACTGATTGAGCTATAGGCGCTGAGCCGACCTCATTTAATCTTAATTACTTCTTTAGGGGCCTTATCTCCCAATATAGTCATACTGGGGGTTAGGGTTTCAACATATGAACTTTGAAGGGACACATTCAGTCCATAACATCTGGCTTCTTCATTCAATCTGCTATAATGTTACATTATCATGTAGCCTCTGGAAAACTCCACCATATACTCATGGAAAATTGAACACAAAAAAATAGCAACTAACATCTCGAAATTATTATGAAAATAGTTTTGACTTCACAGAGTCCTTGCCCCTCAGGACCTCCTGAACACACTTTGAGCACCACTGTTGTAAAAGAATAATCCCAGAATCTTACAAAACCTAGTTACTATTTTTATAAACCTTAAACTGGGAAATTTTTTTTCCCTTTGAGATACCTAAACATTAAATTTAAATGTTTTTACTGTTTTAATGTTGAAGACTTTGGTCTTGATACTTGCTAATATAATTAGATATTTTAAAAGAAAAACAAATTTTGAGAATAACTACTCGAAAATTAACTACTTTAATTTTGGGGAGTAGGAACTGGGGACATTTGTGGTTCCCTCAATTACTGCTGTAATATTTAGTTATATGAGAGTTTCAAGTCTACCTGAAATATGTTAAAAACAGTAACAATTCTGGCATAGTAGTGTTAGTCAGGCATAGTAGTATTAGTTTCCTTATTTTCTAGTTTCCAATTTTACCTTAATTTTAGTAACCTCATAAATTCATGTCAATAGCCATAGAGGAGAATATGTCATTAGTAGATTTAATCATTTCTAGGGTCTTAATAGTTAATAGTAAGTGCATTCAAAAATTTAGCATACGAAGTTTTAGAGGTCCCCAAATCCATCGAGGGGTCCCAGTTACAATCCTTCTTAAAAAGGTACATGTAGATGAACAGTCTGTTAACAAAACTATTCTGAGAAACAGTTCAAAGTTGATGTGTCATTGACAGGAGTGAGACTGTAAATTCCTTTAAAAATACTGTTGGTTTTTGTTTAATTTTGTGAATTGAAAAGATTAAAGTTAACTCTCACTGGTCTCCTCCAAACATTTCACCTGGTACTTTAAACCATATCAGTTTTCTGAGGTTGGCTAACACTACAAACTTCCAGAGGGCAAATAAGAAAAGAGCTGAGTCCCTGAAAAATCATCAGGCGAAACAGGGAATTCCACTACCACATTCACTGGGTGGCAGTCATGGTCCCTAGGAGAGCGTATGTTTTCATTTTAATCAATACCCTGAGGAACTGAAGCAATAACAACATTTCATCATAGAGATACTACCGGTAAAGCCCTATCATCTTCAGAGTCTTCCGGAAACATGTATGTATGTAATTTAACCTGCATGAATAAAATCTCCAGAATTCACTTATAATTTTTGAAGGAAATCCTTCTAGAATGATTTCCTGTGATAGTATAGAGCAAAATAAGCAAAATTCAAAGGTTTTCACGACGCATTTGTATTATAAATATCTATTAATGCACTAATGTTTGCAGAGGCTTATTAAAAAGGCTTAGCTTGGCTCAGCACCCATAGCACAGTGGTTACAGTGTCAGCGATGTATGGAAGAGGTTGGCCAGTTCGAACCCAGCCAGGGCCAGCTAAACAACAATGACAACTGCAACAAAAAACAGCCAGGCGTTGTAGTCCCAGCTACTTGGGAGGCTGAGGCAAGAGAATCCCTTAAGCCCAAGAGTTTGAGGTTGCTGTGAGCTGTGACGCCATGGCACTCTACCGAGGGAAACATAGTGAGACTCTTGTCTCCAAGAAAAAGGGAAGGCTTAGCTTATTTTTCACTCAATTCTCTGAGACTGCTCTAATTTTCTATTCAGTGTCCTTCCTCTCCTTCAGCTGTCCATTTTCAGAACTTCACCCTAACAGCTTCCCACCCACACCTTCTAACCTGTCATTAAAAAGTGAAGGTGCCAGAAGAAAACAGATATTCAAACTTGTTATATTAATAGCCCTAATTTCAAATACCATACTAATAGGGCATGGAAAAGAGCTGGTTCCCAATCTTTTGCCAAGTAATGTACATAAGAAAGCACTATTTTCCTTACTGTTTCTCCACAACTTTTAGTTTTGTGTTTCAGACAATAGAAGTTACTGAAAATCTGACTGGAAGTAAGGATGTTAGTATGCAGAATCTCAAAGGCAAAGGTATTATGAATTCCAGATTTATGAAAGATCATGAAACAGTGCCATGTTATAACTGGCTCTCAAAAATATTATATGAAAGTTAGAACACAGATAAACTAAGTGATTTCCTTAAAATGACTCACCTAATTAGGAAAAAACCGATCAACCTGGATCAGTTTCTTATTGCCTAATACTTTCTCTTGATCTACATTTTTATAATGTATTTCATATCAAACAATGATGCTAACGACCCACTACCACTAAGACATTCACTTTGAGTCACTGACTCCCTTGATCAATAATGAGTACATGTGCAAAAAAGTTAATCAAATACAGAATCCAAATAGGGACTCGACTCTGGTGGTAAATAAGACCCAGTCATCGTCCTCATGAGGCTTATATTCTGGAGGAGTAATGTAATTAGTAACTAATTACCCAAATAAGCTATGAAGGGAGAAAGTACAGAGTGCCAAGAGAATAGATGAGGGTGAAATGATACTCTTTGAGCAATTAGGGCCTATGAGGCTGAACATGCTGTTAGAGCCACCTGACTAATTCTAAAATACAAACTAGCCAAAGTCTCTCCTCTATTTAAAACCAACGCCAGTCCTCCACTTCCTATTGCATTTAGTCTGGCTCCTTTCCTAGCCCTCCATTCTCATTTTAACACTTTTCTTCTCTCATTCCAGCCCCCCAGAATGTTTTTTTGCAACTTGTTAAGCTTGTTCCATCTTAGGGTCTTTGGGCTTGTTGTTCTCTTGACCACAAATACTCTGTTCTCCAGATACTCTTGACAGCTTGGCTGTTCTTAAGGGAAACCACATGTATTTCAAACCAGAATAGACCCTCTACCCTATTTAATCTTTACCAAGTCACTATATTCTGTCCTTCATAACACCTCCTGCTTTATTTTTCCTGACCAAAACAAAATTTATGATGGCTCTTATGAATATATTCATGATATCAGTCACCCCCCTTAAGAGGGAAATAAAATCTCATCAGAGCCATCTGCAAGTTCTGACAAGTTCAAGAACTTGCCACCATGCACTTACTTTGGTAGTGCTGTACAATCTTGGTGTATCAGTGTCTCACAGCTGTGCTCATGTCAACATTTGGCGGTGTCTTGCTGAGTGGCGTTCCTTAGTGTTCTTGTGTATTTTTGTGTGTAGGATGACAATAGCTCTGACGGTCATTCCAGAAAAACAGTACCAAAATTGCTTTGAAGGGTGGACTAGGTGCTGGTGTCAGTACATACTTTCCCAGAGGGAGTAATTTGAAGGCGACCACCAATAAAGTATTAATATGTAGCACTTTTTCTAGAATGAGTTCATGAACTTAATTGTCAATCCTTGTATATGAAAAGTATGTAAGTGAAAACTGTAGAGCTTGCAAGAAAGAAAGGAACACATTAAAAGTAATTTTAACATTTGACAAACAGAAATATGGAAAGACAGAAACGAGTAGGAAGAAAAGTTAGTGTGAGGAGAGAAGAGTAATTTGGCATTAACCATGTTAAAGGAGAGATGCCCGAAAAAAGAAAGGGTCAAATAGGCCAGGTACATGTAGAAATGGCTGACTAAAACTTGAAAGAGAAGTCATCTACAAAGGAAAAAAGAAGTTGATCCACAGAGTAAAACAGCCAGAGTAGTCAAGGAGAAATTCTATATATTTGTAATTACAAACACACTAACTTTGTAACTAAAATATTTCAATAAAGTGCAGAGCAAGGAACTATTATCCACCTTCCAGATAAAGGTTTGGTACCTGCCTCTTTCTCAGACTTATTCCTCCTTTGGCTACACCTGCGTTCTATGAATTCCTCAAAAGCTTCAAGCTCTTTCCTGACTCAAGATCTCTGCATAAGGTGTTCATTACCTCTGCCTGGAATACTATTTCCTCCATGCTTTGCAGAGTTAACTCCTTTTCATTCTCCTGATCTTAACAGTCACTTTTTTCAGAGATCACTGCTCCTTCCTAGTAAAAATTTACACTGTAAAACCCTCTTTCTGGGATTTCCTTTGCAGCACTTACCAATTATAAAATACTGTTATCAGTTAATGCCTATTTCAAACATTAGACTGGTAAACTATATGAGACATATGTCTCTATTTTGCTCATTTCTTCCCCAACGCCGTGTCACAGACAGAGTATTTGCGTATATTACATAAAGATGCGCAATAAATATTTGTTGAATATTCTAGTAAGAACTACAAGCAAACAACTAAGCGTTAAAAAACAATGTATCATCGTTCATCTTTTGAAAACAGTACGCTGTGCAGCAGGAATTGGCCATCTCCAAGTGGAGTTATCAAACCAATTTGCACAGTAAGCCAAAATGCATAGCTGCGGAAAACAGCGAAGATATTTTCACAATAGGCTACACCAATGCTCAGTGTGTAAGACCTGTACTTCTTATTAGGTACTGATTTTTCCAGCATACCTAGAGACACGGGTAAAACACTGGTACCAGGACGCTAGGAACTCCACTCACTGCCCGTTTCTCTGCACTAACCTAGCTACCTGAAATGACGGCTCAGGACGGGTCCCTGCTAAAACAGAGAAAATGCAATTATTTTGTTCTTGGAAGGCAAACGCCAGGCTGCAACAGAATTTTGGAGGCCCAAAGAGCTTAGATCTAAAACAAGGCTACCCTACGAGGAACCAGCAACCACGGGTATAGGAAGAGAACAAATTTTGAGCCCTAGGATCAGCCTGGGTTCGAAAGCTCGTTCCTGGGAGCAAGCAGCAGGGTCTTATAACAGACAGGCAGGGGCCGGGCGACCTCTCATACCTTGCTTGACCCGGGGCTCCCGGGCGCTGGCAGCAGCAGCGGGGGGTGGCCTAGCCATTGGCTTCTTGCTTTGAGCCTCCCCAACAGCTCCGGCTTCGGCGGATTTGGCTCTGGAAGCAGACACGGCGGCCCGAACCGCCGCGGCTGCCGGCGCCTTATGTTTCTTGTTCTTGCCGCCCATGTTGCAGCTGTGGTAGAAGATCCCTCGCGACCTAGGCCCAGCGTCTCCACAGTACAACCACCAAAAGCTCTTCACTTTCCCCGGCTCCGGGGCCGCCACCCTGCGTCCTCCATCCGGGCTTCTCGGGCAGGAGGGCCCGCCGCCTCGCAATTGGTCCGATTCTGCAGACTCCGCCTCTTTGCGTCCCCGAGTACCTGCCGCATGGCGTCGCGCTTCTTCTCAGTGCTGGAGTTGATTACTCAGTAGACATCAGAAAGAGAAAGAAAGGGGAAAAAGTCAGGAGAGAATTTCCGTCCGCCGCGCGAGTCGAATCCTTTTGCCTCCCACGGGCCACTGTTGAGCCTTCCCTGGGCGTCACTGTCGGTGCGGTCGCGGGGCATCGTGGGTAAGAGGGAGATTTGGGCTCGCCGCTTGAAAGATGGCGGACGCTTTCGGGGATGAGCTGTTTAGCGTGTTCGAGGACGACTCGACCACTGCGGCTGGAACCAAAAAAGACAAGGAAAAGGAGAAGGGGAAATGGAAGGGGCCTCCAGGGTCTGCAGACAAGGCCAGGTAAGGAAGACGTACCAGTTTTTATTTCTTTTCTCGGTGCGAAGGGAAAAAACCGACTCTGAAGAGCGGGAGAAAGTGAGATGTACGTTGAATAATACCGGGAAGTGAAGGGGTTTTAGAAAAAATTTGGAGCGAGGGGGAAAGAATGTTGGTTTGGGGAAACGGGGTCTTGGCATTTCCTGATGCAGGCGGCAGCGTGATCTTCTGCTTCTCCGCTTTCCTTGTGTCTGTTTGGCTGACTCTTCCCCCATCCTCGCGGCGAGGTCGTCGGGCCAGAAAGGTACCCCTTAGATTGGGTGCCCATTGCACTAGCACAGCAGAGGCAAACAGAACGAATGATTAGTTGAGTAAAGGGCGAAGAAGCTTAGAAAAGTAATTTGAATTGATTTGTGGGGTAGAAAGGGCAAATAGCAGGAGGAGAAAGGAGAGAAGTTTAATTTCCGAGCTGTGGTATTCTCTCCCATACCATTAAGATAATAGTGTTTACCACTAGGGTAGTTGTGAGGATTAAATAAAGTAATATGTGCAAAGCGCCTAACAATGTTTAGCACATAATAAGCGAATATTAGGTATCATGAGGGTTTTTTTTTTCTTTTTTTTTTTTGAGACAGAGTCTCACTGTGTCGCCCTCGGTAGCGTGCTGTAGCGTCACAGCTCATAGCAACCTCCAACTCTTGGGTTTAAGGAATTCTTTTGCCTTAGCCTCCCAAGTAGCTGGGACTACAGGCGCCCGCTACAACGCCCGGCTGTTTTTTTGTTGCGGTTGTCAGTGATGTTTTGCTGGCCAGGGCCGGGTTTGAACCTGCCATCCTCGGTGCATGTGGTCGGCGCCATAACCACGGTGCTACGGACGCTGCCCTCATGAGTTTACTTAGAAAATTCTTTAAGATTGCTGAATCTTAACTCACATGTATATACTGATGAATAGTACGTGAAAGTGTACAAAACTATTTATAGTAGAACAAGGGAAAGCTAAGGTGACTCATTATTAACAACAAAATGTACTCTTGGCTTGGAGGGGGAGCTACCTGATAGATGGCTTGAAATTAAATTAGGCATGATTTTGCTGTTCCACAGGTTGGAACCCCTGCGCTCAAGGGATCCTCTTGCCTGAGCCTCTTGAGGCACAGGAACCATATAAGCCTATACCTCCACAACCAGCTAATTAAAACTTTTTTTCTTTAGAGATGGGGGTTTCATTGTTGCCCAGGCTGGTCTTGAATCCTGGTCTTAAGTAATTCTCGGCGCCTGTGGCTCAAGTGGTTAGGGCGCCAGCCACATACACTAGGGTGGCGGGTTGGAATCCAGCCCGGGGCGCCAAACAACAATGACGGCTGCAGCCAAAAAATAGCCGGGCGTTGTCGTGGGCACCTGTGGTCCCAGCTACTTGAGAGGCTGAGGCATGAGACTCGCTTGAGCCCAAGAGTTGGAGGTTGCTGTGAGCTGTGATGCCAAGGCACTCTACCCAGGGGGACAGCTTGAGGCTGTCTCCAAAAAAAAAAAAAAAAAAAAAAGTGATTCTCCTGCCTTGGGCTTCTAAAGTGCTGGGATTACAGGTGTGAGCCACTGTGCTAGGCCCAAGCAGAGGAGTTTTGAGTTCATTTAAAAAACCCAGTTGAACAAGATTTTTGATGTTTTTGTTTCCTAACTTAGTCTTTGGGTAAATAGAATGACAGTTTAGGAAAATTAAAATTAATAGGGTAGTGGTTGGCAGAGTATCTGTACCACACTGACTGAAAGAGAATAGGCACTTATAGTAGGGATGTAAATTAGTATTTCAGTTATCCAGTTGTAGAGGTGAAAAGACCCCTCAACTCAGGAGGTAGCAGAAGGAATGAAAAGATAGGAACATGTTAAGGAAAATATTTCACAGGCCTTTATTAATTAAGGAAAGTAATAGAAAGGGAGTCAAAATTTGGATATCGGGGTTAAAAAAAAGTAGTTCAGAGATTTTGATTTGGAGATAAAATTTGGCTTGAGATAAAGTGAGGTGATAGTAGTGTATCCATATGGAAATAAACATCTATTGGATAGTTTTCATAGGGGTTGGGAAAGAGACCAGAACTGGAGGTATGTATATCTTTGAATGTCATTTGAATTGGTGCTTGTTGAAGAGGAGAATCCCTGTGTCACTTACCACAGAACTATCAGAGAAGATGCATAAGACTAAATAAGAGATGGCAGAAAAATCAGTGTGAAATGCCACAGAATAGAACAAAGTGCAAAAATTAGGCCATCCTCATTGAGCAGGAGGGAGTGGGAAAGTTTTGAAGAACTTTCCAGGGAACGTGAAAAAGGTTGACAGGTTTTATTTTTTATTTTTTTCAAGACAGGAATAGTTGCTGTAGTGTTTAAATGGGCAATTATGATATTATAAAGACAATGCATATGTGATTTGTAAAATTAGCTTGACTTACAGCATAGTAAGAGGAAAGCTGTTTCACAATCTTCAACAGTGAAAATGAGGAAATGAAAATAACCTAATTCACATTTTAATATTATTAGGAAATATATGAACATTAGAGAAAGTATAAGAACATTAAACCTAAGAAAACATAGTACGTTAGTAGCTCAAAGGACTTTTTTACTAGCAACACTTCTAGCATCTTCTAGATGTTTTTAGGAAAAAATACAATTTACCTGATTGCAACTATTATTTGTGTGTATCATGATGCCTGTCTGATCTGTGTAACACAGGTGGGCAAATCTTTGAACTTGAGAGGAACTTGTCCTATGTTTTTAATACTCTAGACCAGGCATCCTCAAACTACGGCCCATGGGCCACATGTAGCCCGCCTAGGCCATTTATCCAGCCTGCAGGGTTTTTCTGCCACTGCTGCCTGTCCTGCTTAGCAGCCAACTCATCCCGGGGTCTGCAGTCCGGCCCTCCAATGGTCTGAGGGACAGTGAACTGGCCCCTTTTTAAAAAGTTTGAGGACCCCTGCTCTAGACCAAGTAGGATTTTTTTTTAAAACTCCATGAGAATTGTCATACTTTATATATCATACAAAAAAAATGTATGAAGAGCTTCATGTACCCGTACTCAGCTTCAGAAATATCTAATCATGGTCTATCTCTTTGCATGCCCCCCCCCTTTTTTTTTGTGAGACGGGGTCCTGCTCTGTGTCCCGGATAGAGTGCATAGAGTTGCAGTGGCATCAACATAACTTACTGCAACCTCAAACTGGGGCTTGAGATAAGTTCCTGTCTCCGCTTTCTTTCGAAGTAGCTGGGACTATAGGTATATGCCACTACTCTCGACTAATTTTTCTTTTTTTTCTTTTCTTTTATTTTTTTAATAAAGACGGGTGGTGGTGTTGTGTCTCACTTTTGCTCAGGCTGGTGTCTTAACTCCAGGCCTTAAGTGATCTTCTTCCCTGGGCCTCTCTTGTTTTTAAGATTACAGGAATAAGCCAACATACTTGGCCCTCTTTTTTTTTTTTTTTTAAATCAAATGCTACTCATCTTGTTTTTTTTCCTCCTTAAATGTTTCAGTATTCATCTCATCCAGCAAAACTAACAATAGTTCCCTAATGTTATTGAATACTTAAGCCACAGTGAGATTCCTCAGTTGTCTTGAAAATGATTTTTAATACTTGTTATTTGAATCAGGATTCAGACAAAGCCCATACACTGTTTTGATTGTTATGTCCCTTAAATCTTTTATTCTGCTGCAGCCTTTCTCTTTTTTTCTTTTCCTTATGCCATTGATTTGTTTTTGGAGGGATGGATGAGGAGAGAAACAAGGCTATTGTCCTGTGGAGTTTCCTGTATCTTGGATTTGATTTCTTTTTTTCTTTTTTGAGACAGAGTCTCACTCTGCTGCCCAGGCTAGAGTGTGTTGGCATCAGTGTGGCTCACAGCAATCTCAAACTCTTGGGTTCAAGTGATTGATCTTCCTGCCTTCCTGAATGGCTGGGATTACAGGTGCCCACTACAACATCTGGCTATGTTTTTTTTTTCCCTCTATCTTAGAGATGGGGGTCTCACTCTTCCTCCAACTCGTAAGCTCAAGGGATCTTCTGCCTTGGCCTCCCAGACTGCTAGGATTACTGGGTGAAGCTGCCATGCCCAGCCTCCTTATTCTTTTTAAAAAAAAATTCTTTTTTTTTTTTTTTTTTTTTTTTTTTGTGGCAGCGCCTCAAGCTATCCCCCTGGGTAGAGTGCTATGGCATCACAGCTCACAGCAACCTCCAACTCCTGGGCTCAAGCAAGTCTCCTGCCTCTGCCTCCCAAGTAACTGGGACCACAGGCACCCGCCACAACGCCCGGCTATTTTTTGGTTGCAGCCGTCATTGTTGTTTGGCGGCCCGGGCTGGATTCGAACCCACCACCTTAGGTGTATGTGACTGGTGCCTTAGCCGATTGAGCCATAGGTGCCGAGCCTCTTTCAAAGGTTTAAAAAAAAAATTCCTCCCTATCTTAAAATTTCTGATATGGCCGGGCACAGTGGCTCACGCCTGTAATCCTAGCACACTGGGAGGCCCAGGTGGGTGAATTGCTGGAGCTCAGGAGTTCAAGACCAACCTGAGGAA
>CAUYQV010165175.1:0-13128 GCA_963574575.1 Galagoides demidoff | reverse complement strand
ATATATATATATATATATAGGCTACAAAATGAAAGCATGTGCTAGATGTGATAAAACCAGATTTGATACTAGTAGTAGAAATATCAATACCTTCAGAGATTTAGCTATATTGACTAACCAAAATAAAGTACAATGTTATATGAATTATGAAAAATTTCAAAAAATAGTAAGTTTTCTTCTTGTCTGGATTTTATATCAGGATAATTCTGTCCTCAAAAAACTAGCTTGTTCTGTACCTACGTTTTCCTTCATTTTTTGACATAGGTTGTATAAGATCGGAGTTCTTTTTCTCCTCAAACATTTAATACATTTTTACCAGGGAAGACATCAGCATATGGAAGTTATTATTTTGTTGTTGTGGTTTATTCACACGATGTAACGGTACTTAGCAACAAAGGAATGAATTACTGGCACCGCAAAGCCGTGGATGACTCTTGACGGTATTGTGCTGAAAGAAAGAAATCAGAGAACAAGGAGATGATGTGAATCCCTATCTATGAAATTCTGGAGTAAGGAAAATTGATCTATGGTGATAGAAATCGGGTCTTTGTTTGCCTGGGGCTTAGACTAGTAAGTAAATGATTGGATCCTAAAGGCGTAGGAGGGAATTGCAGTAATTACACAGTTGCTCTGTGTTTTGAGCGGGGTGTCATTACATGGGGTACTTACTCATAAAAATTCAAACAAACTGTGTGGTTAAATGTGCGTGTTTCATTGTGCGTCCACCTGTCCGTATAAAACCTGATACAATTGGTAATGACTGTTTTATTACTTCTCATGATTCAGTGGGTTGGCCGGGAGGATTTTGTGCTCCCTGTGACACCTTCTGAGGCTGCAATCAACTGCAGACTGAAATGGGCCAGAACATTCATTTGCCACTGCCCATGAGTTTATGCATCTTCTAAGTCAAGTTGCTTCTCCTAGACAGAAATAATGTTACCAGGAAACATCTCCTTCGGTTCTCTGCCTTAGATTTCCTCTGCTTCTCTTTCCAGATCATCTTTTTTTTTTTTTTTTTTTTTTTTTTGAGACGGAGCCTCAAGCTATCCCCCTGGGTAGAGTGCCATGGCATCACATCTCATAGCAACCTCCAACTCCTGGGCTCAAGCCAGTCTCCCGCCTCCGCCTCCCAAGTAGCTGGGACCACAGGCCCCCGCCACAATGCCCGGCCATTTTTTGGTTGCAGCCATCATGGTTGTTTGGCGGGCCCGGGCTGGGGATTTGAACCCGCCACCTTAGGTGTATGTGGCTGGTGCCTTAGCCGATTGAGCCATAGGCACCGAGCCCAGATCATCCTTGAGTAGGAATTACACATGGCAGCTGTTCGATGTGTTTAAAAATACCAAGAAAACCCATTTCTCAACTGACCTTGGGTTTTTTTTTTTTTTTATCATCAGATGGTTAAAAATTGCAAGTGGTGTAAAGCCTTTGGCACAATGATACTGGGTCCTGGGATACTTGCTCAGTATTTTTCTCCCTGTAAGTCTGTTTATGTTCAACCCTTAGTGCCGAATTTTCACCTTTTGATGAATTTTTGCTGAAATACTTGAACTTAGGACTCACAGGTTTGCCCAGGCCCAGTTCTGTCTATACATTACTTGATACCATAGGGTATCAGCTGCCCATAAACTATATTTTTTAAAAGTCATACTAGCAAATAAATATAAATTAGGGACCACAACTGATTCTTCCCTTTATAAGTTGACAGTGCCTCTGATTTCCGCCATTATTCCCCAATTTTCATGTTGTTTATTCTCTTGATCTGGGGGGGGGGGGGTCAGTTTCAGAAGATTTCGCCTAGTCTCACCCAATAAGTAGGCTCTTCTACCAAAGAGAAAAGTCCAAGATAGTGGTTATGCCTACCACAATTTATGTCTGACCCAATTATACTTTTGGAGACCAATGGAATAATCACTCGCTGTGTCTATAGACCTAGTAGACAAATTTTGATATAATTTAGGGATAGGACTCCTTTAATGACCTGAACCTCACATAATCCCAGTTGAACAAGGACTCATGATGACCCTTGGATTCTCCTAATACCAATGTTGATTGTGACATAGGTCGTGCCATCTCTAAAATGCTCAGTTATTCTCCTTCCTATGTATATTTGCAAAAAAGCATTGGTTAGCATTGGAGAGAACTAGTGAAACCTTTCTCTACCTTGTCACTGTGCCCTGGTGGTATAGCATTCTTTTCACCTGTGAACCAATCCTCTCTGCACTCAACAAATATTGGTTCAGGTCTGGTGAGCGCTATACCTCATCTTCAAGCAAAGAGAAATACTGGCCCTTAAAAAGGAGCAATGGATTAATTCTATAAGCTCCTCAGGTCATTAGGAATCTAGGGTTTTAAAACTTTTGAGTTTATTAGTGCAAATGTGTCTGAGGCTCAAGGCAGTGGACCCCAGAGACCCAAGGTTAGAATGGCCTCATGTATATGCCCTAAGGCATGGAACCTGGGGCTTCCTCCTATTCATGCTGGCCTGGGTCAGGGTATTCAGAGATTCATGAATGCATTTGATCTTATTTCTGCTGTTGCCATTGTCCCTGTCCTTGGCCTCACAAGCCCTTTTGGTTTTAGCTATTTTCCAACACCAGAGGGTAAGGGCAGATCCCGGAAGCTTAGAAACTGGATGTGCATGTATAATTTTAGGACTTCTTTGTTACTATTTTAGGATGTGTGCAACATAGCGTATCTTATTCCATTTACAATTTCAAGTATGGACATGTTCTCGGTAGATCACAGCTGGCGTACAGAGAAGAGGGCCTTTGATGGTTCAGTAAATAAATAATGCCCTATTCTCTTCAACACAGAAATTGCCCTTGGCTTCAATTGACCCCAAAATATGTATTACTGTGGCCCTAATGCCATTGAAGTAAAGACTACATGAGATGCTAACTAGGGTAAAATCAGTTCTTATCTCACTTGACAAAGCTATAAACAATGGCTTTCGGGAAAACATAGATGGAATTTTAATCATCTCACAATATTTCCACACCCCCTTTTTATTCCCAGCAGACGTGGCTATTTTTCCTCTTTTCTCTTGGTGCTTTTCATTTCCAGTCCTTAGCTTGTCCCAGGGTGGCTGTTACAGACGCCTCTTACCAGGTCCAGTTTTTCCTTCAGTGGACTTTGTCTGAATTTAACCTTTATCATCAAATCCAAGCTGTGGCTCAACACAGACTTGCGGATGAGTTATTCCTTCCTGCAAGGGACTGTGAGGAATCAGAACTGGCAGGGACAGAAACTTATCTTACGAAAAATAGATGAGATGGAAAGGGAATGAGCCTCGGGGAGTGGCATGGTAGGGTTTCAGTTCATGGTCTTGGTAGTGAAGAGTTGTTTCTCTTTGAATTTATGATCCAAGTCCTAGATGAGGATTCTCTAGAATGCCATCTCCCTACCACTCACTATGAAACGCTGTCTTCCTTCCTGCATATCTTGGCCAATCTTGAAAGGCTTTTCTCATAAATATTATAGTCAATACTGAGGACTCTATTGTTGGGGGAAGGAGTGGGGAGGGGGGATCTCTTCTGCCTTGGCCCTACTAACCAAACACACCAGCTTCTTTCTCTGAAAGATGAAGGTCAAAAATCTTACTCTACATCTTGAGACTCTTCTGAACTTGTCAGTTAAATTCTATGGGAAAATGTGTGTGTGTCCTCAGGATATAGTTCAATCAGATGAGACAAATCACAGTACTCCTCTCACCAGACTCCAGATAAAGAAGGATAACACAAAACACATGAGTGTTGCTAGAAGTGGAATCTGTGAGGGATTATTTGCATCCTTTCAAAATGATCGTTTAGAGAGTGTAGACAGGTGTTTGGCTTTGTAAATTGTATTCTTTGGATTCCCAGGGTAAAAACAGCCATATCTACACGTTGGTCTGTGTGAATGGTGGCGGGTATCGTATTTATATAGAAATCTCTCTGGAGGGCTCTGAACACAGAATAAAGTTTTATACAACTTCATCCTGTGCCCAGACTCATGGGGGCAAAACAAGAAAAGGGGAGGAGATGAAAGACAAGATGAGAGTCATGGGATCAAAGAAAAGTAGCCTGGGAAAGAAGGAGGGAAATAAATACGCAACAGAAAGTAGCAACATATAACAATGATAGAAAAAAGAAGATGGCTCAGAGCCTATAGCACAGTGGTTACGGGGCCAGCCACATACACCGAGGCCGGCCCAGGCCAACTAAACACCTGCAACAACAACAGCAACAACAACAACAAAAAATAGCCAGGCATTGTGGCTGGCACCTGTAGTCCCAGCTACTTGGGAGGCTGAAGCAGAGAATCGCTTAAGCCCAGGAGTTGGAGGTTGCTGTGAGCTGTGATGCCATAGCGCTCTACCAAGGGCAACATAGTGAGACTCTGTCTCAAAATAAAAAGAAGAGAGAGGAGGCTTGCAGAATGTAAAGAAAGAATAAAAACAGAGAGAAAACAAGGAAAAGAAGATAGAAGGTATAGGAAAATGGGGAAATAGCAAGATACAGGAGAAAATAACAAGCAACTGGTCCCAGAATGAAAGAAGAGCTGGTGGGCCACTGCGGGTAGACTGACCCTCCATCCTGGAGATATCAAGATCCCTTCTTTCTGCTTCTAGTTGTGCTATGTCAAAGATTTCGTGCTGCACCTATTCCCTTTGAATTTATTCAGAACTTCTCATGAAAACAAAAGTCACACTCTGAAAATCAGCGTACTGTGTCGGGTCTGTTTATGGAAATCCAGCCCAGGAGCCTTAGGACATGTGCATAAAAGTACAGGATCAGCCACGGCTGGACACTCCTGGAAGGACAGTCTCCTGAGTCACTCCCTGGAGACAATGCCTGCACTTTTTGGCCAATAGTGAGATCAGAGGGAGTCACAGAAGGCAAAGCGCTAGGAATGTGTGAGCTCACCACAGATAAGATATTTTTCTGGGAAATATTTACTTAAAAATATAACCATGATAATTTCCCTCAACAGTTGTGCAGATAAATTCAAAATCACTCCATGAGGGCCCTGAGGAACCAGGAAAAGTTATATGACACTCTGGAATATTTGTGGGGTGGGGGTCATCAAGAATCATGGTGTTTAACCGGGACCTATTGGAGTCTAAAGCCGCCACACTCTCTCATAGGAGGGTGGGGAGTCTTCTATTTTGGTAGGGAGATACATATATATGGAGGAGTTGGCAGGTTTACCCTGACAATGTTAACTCCACACTCTCTCATAGGAGGGTGGAGAGTCTTCTATTTTGGTAGGGAGATATATATATATGGAGGAGTTGGCAGTGTTAGCTCATAGACAATGACAGTGTTAACTCAATAGAGCTGCATTTTCCTGCTAACTTGGCTAGACTCTGAAATAAAGAAATAATGATTGAGAGGGTGAAAGAGTCTGCAAGGGACCCCCCCGGATTTGAGCCTTCATCATTCCACCTAGTTGCCTATGGCCAAGTCTCAGAACAGTAAAACATTCAGCACCACTGCACCCAGACCCAGGATCCCCTACTTAATGGCCAGAGAAAGTAGAATCTTTACTCCTGCATAATGACCCCACACGGTGGTTCTCAACCTTCTAAATGCTGTGACCCTTTAATATAGTTCCTCATGTTGCGGTGAGCCCCAACCATAAAATTATTTCCGTTGCTACTTTGAAACTGTAATTTTGCTACTGTTAGGAATCGGAATGTAAATATCTGATATGCAGGATGTATTTTCATTGATTGCGACCCACAGGTTGAGAACCGCTGAGGACACTGTGGTGAAGGTCTCTGGGTTCTCACCAGCTGCTTCCAAAAACCTAGTGGTGCAGGAGTGCCCGAGAGGAGGCCTGGCCAGGCCTGTGAAATTGGGATAGTTAAGATGCATTATTGATAGGATTATTATTTGCATTGCTATTAATAGTCTAATCTGAGCTCTGAGTTCTGATGACATCCTACAGAGATCTTCCTATTCCAGGACCTTTCCAGGGCCAAGGAGACAGCATATTGGCATTCTCTTTGGAAATATTTGTTTCTCTTTGGGAAATGGGGATGCTTTGGGTATGTTGTTAATTTGCATGTTGACATTTTTATAACATTGTTATAACGTCATAACTGTGATGAATTCTACTCTATTGGGTCCTGTTGCTCCCTCTTAATCTATGTGAAATTGGGATAGTTATGATGCACTGCTCTGTCTTTGATAGATCACGATAATATTGACAAAACGTGGATAAATAATATTATTAACTGTGATCAGTATTCCTTAGTCACCATAAGACACACAGAGCTTTACTAAACAAAGCAATGTACCAAGGAGCTTTGCTTTAATTCCCAGTTGTACCAATAATTCGCACCCGTGGTAGCTCAGGGCCGGTCATTCAATGGCTCCTTGCCTCTGAGTCCGCAGCTACAAAATATGATAATTATAGAACCTCTCTGCAGAATTAGCATCACGATGAGACATTTAATACATTAAATGTGCTTGAAATACCTGAAACCAAGTAAGCACTCACTACATTTTGCATTTGCATTGTCTTTATTACCATTTCTCTGTGCTCTGTATTTATTATTACGAAAGGATTAGCAATAATTAACGCTGCTTTAGTAAATGAGGATCTCGCTCCTTCCCACCACATGATATTCATTAAAATATAGATCTATCCCCCTGGTTTACAAGCACCTCTTCATTCCTAAGTGTGGCATTAATTTCAATTATACTATTAAAATAAATGCAAAGAGTAATCACATTAATAATGCATTATAACTATCCCAATTTCACATAGATTAAGAGGGAACAGCAGGACCCACCGGAATAGTATTCATCATCGTTAGAATGTTATGTCACTGCGAATTAACAATGAATTGAAAGCATCCCCACTTCCCAGTGAGAAACCAATATCCCCAAAGAGAATGGTAATATTAATATTCTTATGACTATTCCCCTGGCCCTAGAAAGGTCCTGAAATAGGAAACAACTGAGCTCAGAACTCAGATTAATCCCATAACCACTGTCCTTCAAAGTTGGCCATGCTTCCCCTTGGACAAAGCCGTGCCCCTAGACTTGCATCTGGTGATGACTCACCAGAGTGAGACCATGACCTACTCTCCCCTGAGTTCAGAGAATTCCCAGGTCAGGCATGTAGCCCCAACTTACTTGCAAATCAGAGGCCTGTAGTCATGCCCCTACCACAATCTGTCCCCCAACATACACCATGTAAACTTTTTTAGGCCATGGACTCTAAGTTTAACTACACATCTAGACTTTTGCCTCAGGTGGAGGTCACAAGGTCACAAATAGGTGTCAAGGTCAGTTCCTTCCAGGGCCCCCCGCTTTTTTTTTTGGAGACAGAGTCTCACTCTGTCACTCTGGGTAGAGTGTCATGGCATCATAGCTCACAGACCTCAAACTTTTGGGCTCAAATGATCTTCTTGCCTCAGCCTCTGGAGTAGCTGGGACTACAGGCACCCACCACAATGACTGGCTAGTTATTTTCTTTCTTAGTAGAGACAGGGGTTGGGGGGGCCCTCCATTCTTGCTCAGGCTGGTCTCGAACTTGTGAGCTCAAGCAATCCACCTGCCTCCACCTCCCAAAGTGCTAGGATTATAGGTGTGAACCTCCATACCTGGCCTATTTCAGGGACTCCTAACACCACCAAAGAGCTCATCAAATCCTTTACATAAGCAAGGGGGAGAAAGGATGCATTGCATTCCTCAGTGATGGATCAGCCAGAGGTATCTATGCAGTGTGAATTCATGTTTATTATAATGTATATCCAGATTACCTATGTGCAGACATAATTATATATATATATATATATATATATATGCAAAGATTTTCTTGCTGTGTCCCCAAGCAAACCCAAAAGCACTCATACCCAATAGCTATGAGCCCACCCAGTGCCCAGCTGAAATCACCCTGGTTTCTCAACATCGTTATCTATTAAAAGAAACCAGAGCCCTTTGGAGAAAAGCCTGGAGCAGGCAAACACAAAATGAGATGAGTATTTCAAAAGAAACCTGAGTCTGTCTGAAAGAGCTTCCAACAGCCCGGGTGGCAGCCTTCATGGTCCGACACGGTTATAGAACTGTCATAGACTGTGGAAGACTAATGTCACAGGAAGACTCGGTGTAACCTGTTATCTCAGCTTTGATCAGGGAAATTAAAAAGAACCTGAGTGGGAAAACTTGTTCCACCCAAAGAAAGTTTAGAGTTGAGTAAACAACATTGCGCCAATGTTAATTTCATAGTTTTGACAATAGACTGTGGTTGTTATATAAGATGTTTGCATTGTCCTCCCAACTTTTCTGTGAGTCTAAAAGTGTTCTTAAAATAGTTGTTTTTAAAAACTTAAATTGTAAAAATACTTCAAAAACATAAACAAAATAACAAAGCCTAAGAGCACTGATAGTGGCTGATAGAAAGGAAACTAAGAAACATGAGTATAATTGTGAATCCATCACCAGCCGGTGTCTCCCTCATGAGTATGCCCAAAAGATGAAAAAAAAGACAGGTGACTGTATATCCTCCAGGGGAATTTGGAAGCCTTGTGCAGTGCTTCTGCCAAAGGGGAGCCCTTTAGAAGCATGTCCTAGATGAGCTGCATCTTCTTTACAGGATGATGGGACCCCAGCCCCTCCCTGAGGCCCCCTAGACACTAAGAGAAGTGAAGCTCCCCAAATCCAGCTGTGTTTCTAGCTAGAGGGTGGAGGGACCTGGGCTCATAAATATGCATAATCCAAACTCTTTCTCATGTGCTTCAGTGACCACAGTGGGTCCTGAGTTCCTTCTGGTTTTTGCTTTATTCTGCTGTGGCCCCAGACACACCTTATCACTCTTGTGAGCATAAAGTACAATCCACTAGACAATCCCTAGACAATCCACTTCCTGTGTGCTATCAGTGAGTCTAGGGAGATTCTAGAGAGGGCCCACAAAGGAAGAGGCTTTTGCCATCACTTGGCACAGCTACCTGGGGCACTTGCCTCTCGCCCATATCTAGTCACCTCTCAAAGTCCCAAAGTTTCGCCAAACCCTCTTATCCACTGGATTCTGGTGACAAGTTTGTTTTGACTTTTTGAAGCTTCATGAGTTGCACAACTAGGAAGTATGTACTTCCTGTACACAGTTAATACATGAATTAATTCTCCATCCCCTTTGAACTCTTAGGCATTCAGCAAATGCTGCTGTGACCTTCCTCCTCCTCCTCCTCGCAAAACACTTTCTTTCTCCCCCCACTTTACAGAGGAGGGCCCTCAGGCTCTGGAAAAAGGCCAACTCTAGAGTGCCTAGGGTGAGACACTCCACCTGCCATCACCAATGCTTCTAAACTAGGATTTGCTTAAGTTAGGGGATGAGGAAGTTTTCCCTTGTCCCACGGCTTCCAAACATAACCTGGTGAAAAAGATAGCACACCAATTGGAATTGCAAAGAATTTGGAGTTTTGTGATGAAAATGGGGTCTACATATCACATATCTAGGGAAGTGAGTAATATCTCACTCTGGTCCCAACTCAATAACTGACACTTTGCAAAGAGCAAACATAAATACATCCTCTCGGTTTTTAGGTTTGTAAAGCTGCCCTTACAATCCAATCTTCAGCTATTTGCACAGGATTCTACACTGTTTCCCAGGAGTCTTGGGTTGGCCATGGGAGGGGAAAGCAGGTAAAGGGTGCCGGGCTTCTGGCACATATTGGGAATATAGTGAGCTTAAGTGCAAAGACACGAGCTTCCAGATCTTGGCACATTTCCTGCTCCCTCTATGTCCAGGCCCCTTGTTTCTCCCCTCCAAGAAGAAGGGAACCTCATCTTTGAGAGGAAGATAGCATCCTTTTCACAGACTCCATTATTGGGGGAGAGGGGATAGGCACAGAAGAGCTTTTTCAGTTCCTCCACCAATTGCCCATGACCTCCCTTCTCCAGAATTACAAGTACATGTCTGAGAGTCAGGTGAGGCATCTGGGAAAAGCCTCACCAATATGGGAGATGGCGTAACCATCACAGATGTGGGAACATCAAAAGGGGTTTCCTAGGGCTTCTGACTGACCTGTATCCCTGTATCCTAGAGATCTTGTCCTGTAGGAGCTGAAGGCAACCTCCAGCTGATAGCCAGGAGAAGCCAGGGCCTTCTGTCCTACAGCAACAGACAAATCGATGCTACAAATGTCCTGAGTGAACTTGGAAGCAGATCCTTCCCTAGCCAAAGCTCTAGATGAGACTCTGATCCCTTCATTACAGCCTTGTGAAGCCCTAGAAAGCAAAGCTCAGATTTGTGAGCCACAGGAACTATGAGATAACAAATGGGGTTCTTTTAAGCTGCTAAATATATGGTACTTTGTTTTGCCAGATAAATAGCAACATGGTTCCCTGTTTGGCCATCAATGACCCTATATTCGGAATGTCCTTCATCACAGACCCCCACATATCTGAACCTGTAAACCCCACATCTTTGATCTCTTGACCTCACAGCCCTTCACTCATCCGCAAATCTCACACCAAAGAGCCTAAATGCCATTGACAACACAATCCCCTTGTCACTGGAGGCATATCATTGAAGCTGGAGACTCCACCTCACTAATTTCATAGTTCTCTAGTCCCAAACCCCTAGGCTGTGGACCAGTACCAATCTTTGGCCTATTAGGAACTGGACCAGACAGCAGGAGGTGAACAGCAGTGAGTAAGTAGAACTTCATCTGTATTTACAGCCGCTCCCCATCACTGGCATCACCACTTGACCTCTACCTCCCATTACATCAGCAACAGCATTAGATTCTCATAGGAGCACAAACACTATGGTAAACTGCTCATGGTTGTGTGCTCCTGATGAGAATCTCATGCTTCTCAAACCTGTCTGTGGAAAAATTGTCTTCCATGAAACTGGGCCTTGGTGCCCCCCCAAATTGGGAGCTACTGCCATACTTAACACCTCCCTGGACTTGGACTCCACAGCATGGAACCTACAGTCCCCACATCCCTGACAACAGTCTCATCCTCTTCATATAAACATCACTGAGTTTGTATCCCCATCATCAATGACCCCACAATCTGCTGCTGTCCCTCTTAATACAATTCTAGTCATTTTGAGCCTACCTGTTTTGACATTGATTCTGAAGTGTAATAATCCCACACAACACCAGGAATGGGCACACAATTCTATGACATTGGAGACCCTCCCTCGAGATTTCATCCCTTTCCTCACATTTCATATAAGTGGAATCGCAAAGTAAGCAGGATAGTGAACCAGTTTGGCTTCTGGCTCTTAGCATACTATTTCGGAACACACTATTCCATGTTGTAACACAAATGAGCACTTGCTTTTTTATCTTCTAATGGTATTCCATTGCATGTATGCTCATTCATTAACTAGTTGATGAACATTTGTGTTGTTTCCCACATTTTGGCTATTATGAAAAAGGCAGCTATATACACGGACAGACGTGCATTTGTGTAGAAATATACTCTAATGTACGCTAAGCAAATACCTAGACATGAAATTGCTCAGTCATGTGATGAAATTTATATTAACCCTTCGGTAAACTGCCAAACTTTTGCAATGTGGTTGTACCATTTTATATTCTCATGAGCAACGTATAAGGCTTTGGGTTCTCTACCCTCCCCTTATCACCACTTATTGCCTTTTTTCATTATATCTGTCCCGTTTTATCCCATTATGGATTTAGTTTACACTTTCCTAGTAACGACAAATGACATTGAACATCCTGTTGTTTGCTAATTGGTCATACATATATTATCTTAGGTGAAATGTCTACTAAAACATTTTTCTGATTTTAGCTTGGGTTGTCTTACTAAATTTAAAGATTTTTTTAATTTCAGATACAAATATTTTATTAGCTATGTGATTTGAAACATTCCATTCCGTAGTTTGATTTGTTTTTTAGTTTTTTTGATGTTACCTACTAAAGTGCAAGTTTGAATTTTGATAAAGTCTAATTTATTATTTTTTTGCTTTGCTTTTCATAAGCCATTCTTTTTCTAAAACAGTTAACACCTCTCCACTTGTTGAAAAAAATATTCTTCCACAATAGAATTGGCTTTGCAGTTCTAGAAGATTAATTCTTGGTTGACAGGTATTTTTTCTTTCATCAATTTGGATGTGTTGTTACATTGACTTTCATCCTTTGTTGTTTCTAACAATAAGTCAGCTAATTAATTTATTGTGGCTCACTTAGAGATGAGGAGATCATTTTCTTTGGCTGCTTTCAGGACTTCTTGTTTTGATTTTCAGTAGCTTACTGATGTCTCTACGTGTGGATCTCTTTGTTGTAACTAATTAGGATTTGTTAAACTTGGTGAAAGTTCAGGAAAGTTGTCGCTATTATTTCTTTAATATTTCCCCTCTTTTTTCCCCTCTCCTTCCCTTCTAGGTATAAATTTACATTCATGTTGATGTGCTTAATGTTTCTTCTCTTTTCTTTTTTTTTTTTTGAGACAGAGTCTCACTTTTTCACCCTGGGTAGAGCACCACGGCACCATAGCTCACAGCAATCTCAAATTCTTTGAGCTCATGTGATCTTCTTGCCTCAGCCTCCCAAGTAGCTGAGACTACAGGTGCCCACTACAAAGCACAGCTAATTTTAGAGATGGGGTCTCACTCTCAGGCTGGTCTCCAACTCCTGAGCTCAGGTAATCCACCTACCTCAGCCTCCCAGAGTGCTAGGATTACAGGCATGAGCCACCCATACCTGACCTTCTTAACATTTTTTCACTGGTCTCTGAAATTATTTTCATTTATTTATGTCACTTTTTTTTCCATTCTCCGAGTAGCTCATCTCTACTAATCTATCATCAGGTTTGCTGACTCTTTCTTCTATCAGCTCAAATCTACTATTAAGTTCCTCTAATAAATTGTCTATTTTGGTCATTACATGTTTCATCCACAGAAATTGCATTTGGGCTTGGCGCCTGTGGCTGGATTGGCTAAGGCGCCAGCCACGTACACCTAAGGTGGTGGGTTCGAATCCCCAGCCTGGGTCCACCAAACAACAATGATGGCTGCAACCTAAAAATGGCCGGGCGTTGTGGCGGGCACCTGTGGTCCCAGCTACTTGGGAGGTGGAGGCAGGAGACTCGCTTGAGCCCAGGAGTTGGAGGTTGCTATGAGCTGTGATGCCATGGCACTCTACCCAGGGGGATA
>CAUYQV010165174.1:0-17210 GCA_963574575.1 Galagoides demidoff | reverse complement strand
ATTGTGATATTATACACACATGCCTGGTGTAGGAGAGGAAAGTCATAAATGATAAGACAGAGGAAGATGTGTCAGTGACACATCATGAAAGTCTTGACATCAATAGCTTTGAAGGTGACAGGGGATGATGAGCCAAGTAATCCTGACCTGAGTGGATACTTTTTCAATTTTACTCCATTCAATGTAATATTCGCTGTACATTTGCTGTAGATGGCTTCTATTTAGTTTAAGTAGTGTCCCTTCTATACCTATTTTCTCAAGTGTTCTGATGATAAAAGGATGCTGGATATTATCAAACGTTGTTCCTGATCAGTAACCAGGCAAGGTTGCCCACTACCTCCACTGCTGTTTCACAGTGTAATTAATGGAAATTGTAGCCATTGCAATCAGGTAAGAGAAGGCAATCAAGAGGATCCATATAGGTTCAGAGGACATCAAGCTTTCACTTTTCACAGATGATATGTTCGTATATCCGGAAACCCCAGGGACTCAATCACAAAACTCTTAGAAGGGATCAAGGAATACAGTAGCATCTCAGGCTACAGAATCAATGATCACAAATAAGTAGCATTCATATATACCAACAATAGTCAAGCTGAAAAAACAGTCATAGACTCTATTCCCTTTACAGTAGTGGCAAAAAAGATGAAATATCTGCGAGTATACCTAACAAAGGACACGAAAGATCTATATAGAGAGAACTGAAACTTTGAGGAAAGAAATAGCCAAAGATGTCAACAAATGGAAAAACATACCATGCTCATGGCTGGGAAGAATCAACATTGTTAAAATGTCCATATTACCCAAAGCAACCTACAGACTTAATGCAATCCCCCTTAAAGCACCTCTGTCATACTTTAAAGATCTGGAGAAATTAGTACTTCATTTTATATGGAAACAGAAAAAACCTCAAACAGCCAAGACATTAGTCAGAAATAAAAAAAAAATCAGGTGGAATCACACTACCAGACTTCAGACTATACTATAAATCTATAGTGATCAAAACAGCATGGTATTGGCCCAAAAAATAGAGAGGTAGATATATGGAACAGAATTGAGAACCAAGAAATGAATCCAGACACTTATTGTCATGTGATCTTCGATAAACCTATCAAAAACCTTACCTGGGGTAAAGATTCCCTATTTAACAAATGGTACTGGGAGAATTGACTGGCGACTTGCAGAAGACTGAAACTGGACTCACACTTTTCACCACTAACAAAAATTGACTCTCACTGGATAAAATACTTAAATCTAAGACATGAAACTATAAATATTCTTGGAAAAAGTGCAGGACAAACACTTGAAATAATTGCCCTGGGAGAAAACTTTATAGTAGGACCACCAGGGCAATTGAAGCAATACCATAAATTCATTACTGGGATCTGACCAAACTAAAAAGCTTCTGCACTGCCAAGAAAATAGTAAGTAAAGCAAGTAGACTGCCTTCAGAATGGGAGAGGATATTTGCAGGTTACATGTCCAACAAAGGTCTGATAACCAGAATCCCCAGAGAACTCAAACTTACCAATAAGAAAAGATCAAGTGATCCCATTTCACTATGGGAAAGAGACCTGAACAGAATCTTCTCTGAAGAAGACAGGCACATGGTACACAGACACATGAAAAAATTCTTGTCATCTTTAATCATCAGAGAAATGCAAACCAAAACCACTTTGAGATACCATGTAACTCCAGTAAGAGTAGCCCACATAACAAAATCCCCAAACTACAGATGTTAGTGTGGATGTGGAGAAAAGGGAAAACTTCTCCACTGCTGGTGGGAAAGCAAACTAACACGTTCCTGTTGGACAGAAGTTTGGAGAACACTCAGGGATCTAAAAATTAACCTGCCATTGGATCCTGCAATTCCTCTATTAGGTGTATATAAAAGACCAATAATCACTTCGCAAAAAAGATATTTGCACCATATTATTCACTGCAGCTCAATTCATAATAGCCATTTCATGGAAGAAGCCCAAGTGCCCATCAACCCATGAATGGATTAATAAATTCTGGCATATTTATACCATGGAATACTATGCAGCCTTAAAAAATATGGAGCCTTTACCACTTTTATGTTTACATGGAGGGATCTGGAACATCTTCTCCTGTTTAAAGTATCTCAAGAATGGAGGGGAAAGTATCCAATGTACTCAGTACTTCTATGAAACTTACTTATATTTACTCACACTTTGTTATGAAAGATAGAACACAACTATAGCCCAGGATGAAGGAGAGAAATGGCGTGGGAAGGGAGGGGCGGGGGGAGTTTTGATAGAGGGAAGGTAAAAGGCACATCCACACCTATGGAGCGTATTGCAATGATACAAGTCAAATCTGCCAAGTGTAGAACATAAATGTCCTAACACAATAATCAAATAAATGAGGCAAAAGCAATGTTGATTGGTTTGATGTAACCACGTCAGATTGTATTAAAAAAACAACACATTGTACCCCACATATGCATAATTTTATTCATGATCTATGTCTATTTGACTTAATAAACAAGTTCAAAAAATAAAGAAATTAATTAATATCAAAAAAAATTCAAGTGATTATAAGTCTCTGGGTTCATCACTTGGTCCTCTATTCTGTTGCATAAATCTATCTCTCTATTTTTTGTGCCAGTACCATGCTGTTTTGATCACTATAGATGTATAGTATAGCCTGAAGTCTGGTAATGTGATACCTCCTGATTTGCTTTAATTTCTAAGTAATATATTGTCTATTCAACGTTTTTTTCTGATTATATAAAATTAAGAACTGTTTTTTCAAGCTCTTTTAAGTATGACATTGGTACTTTAATAGGGATTGCATTAAATTTGTAGATTGCTTTGGGTAATAGGGACATTTCAACCATGTTGATTCTTCTTAGCTATGAGTATGATATGTTTTTCTATTTGTTAAGATTTTCAGCTCTTTCTTTTCTCAGGGTTTCATAATTTCCATTATAGAGATTGTTCACAACCTTTGTCAGATAAATTCCCAGGTATTTAATCTTCTTTGGCACTATGGTAAAAGTAATAGAGTCCTTGACTATACTTTCAGCTTGACTATTATTGGTATATATAAAAGCTACTGGTTTGTAAGTATTGATTTTGTATCCTAAGATGCTGCTGCATAACTTGGTCACTTCTAAGAGTTTTGAAAATGAGTCCCTGGGGATTTCCTGGTATAAGATCATGTCATCCACAAAGAGTGAGAATTTGATCTCCTCTGAACTCCTTTGGATACCCTTGATCACCTTCTCTTGCCTGCTTGCATTGGCTGAGACTTCCATTACTATGTTGAATAGCAGTGGGCATCCTGGTCTGGTTACAGATCTGAGTGGAAATGTTTTCAGTTTTCCTCCATTCAATATGATATTGGGTGTGGGTTTGCTGTAGATGGTCTCTATTGGTTTAAGAAAACTATAGACCAGTATCATTAATGAACATAAATGCAAAAATATTCAATAAGATCATAGAAAACAGAATTTAACAACACATCAAAAAATTATACACCATGATCAAGTGGGTTTTATCCCAGGGTTACAAGATTGGTTCAACATATGTAAATCTATAAATATGATATCTCATGTAAATAAATTTAAAAAATAAAGACCATATCATTCCATCAATTGATGAAGAAAAATCTTTTGATAATATCCAGAATCCTGTCATGATCAGAACACTTAAGAGAATAGGCTTAGATGGGACATTTCTTAAATTAATAGAGGACATCGACAGCAACCCCCTTATTGTTTTAGAACAAAGCAAGGCTATGTTAAAGCAATGGTGCTTAGCTTGCCATTTGGCCACTGCAAAAAGTGAATATTGTCCATGAGAATCAGGTGTTCCGGCTGTATATAGACTTCATGGCATTGTAGCCCCAGTCAAGGTGATCTTGAAGGACCATAGGGAAGGAATATCCCTGGACTCTGGACTGTGGAGCTTACCCTTTACCTTGGAAGGACATATTATTTAAATGAAGACCTATAATAAGAAGATGCATGTGACCGGTCATGGACTTCACACGAGCTGTGTAATCTTGCTCTTCCTTAGATAAGGGGGTTTAGGGCAATACATAGATGGGGTCCTTACAGTGGACCCAACATATAGTGATAGCTTTCATAAAAGCCCATCTCTGGAGGAAGATCTTGCAAGAAAAGGTGGCCTACCCTTGGATCACTCATCTTTATTCCTTAGCTACTCAACTACTTACAGGACTCATTGATAAGGTGCCATGCAGGAGATCAACTTCTCACAAAGGCTGAAATGATAGTTGTGAGAGAAACTGGCATTAGGAAGTTGAGGCCCCCAATAAAGCACCTTAAACCCGGAAGACCAGCTGCCTACTTGGTGAGTGCCCTTCATTGGATTCTTGCCATGGAATTGAGGGAGGAGTGCTTGAAGATGTGTGATTACCAGAACAGATAAATACTTATATCTGTTTCTTTCCTTGCCTAACAACTCAAGAAACATTGTTACCCATAAATTCCAATGTAACATTCAGCTTCAATGTTTCCCATACAGCACTAACATCCTCTGGAAGCAGCTGACTTATAGGACAATGGAAAGTCCTCTGAAGTCTCTATTGTGCTATCTAGAGTTTCTTTCATTGCAAGACCATAAAATACTGTCAGAGGATGTGGTGTGTATTCTGAACCCTTGACTGATGGTATCTCCTTCATATCCAGGCTGCTTAGGTTCAGAGGAAAATTAGTAGGTGGTAGCACTGCCAGTGTAAGGTTGCTATCAATTTGCTATCATTCTTAGTAACAAAAGTTCAGGTTATTTAGATGGCAGAATGATATCATCATCTGAAATTCTACAGTAAGGGAAAAGACACAATGACGCCTGTAGTACTTACTCTAAGAGGTCTTTAGTCTGCCTTCATCTTAGGGTGACTTGTATTTACTTCTGTTCATAAACAGTAGAATGGGAGTTGTATATTGTAGTCCACAGGTTACAAAATCAACATCATTACAGGGTTGGGATTATAGCTAAAAAAATGAAGGAACACCGTTTTGGCAGACCTGAGTAACATATCATTCTCTGAAGTACAAGAATAGATATTGATATTGGATAAGAAGGGTGGACTACAGTGAACACGTAGGGTCTTTTTTGGCTATAGACTCATATATTCCATTTAAATATCTCCCTTCTATGTAAGCATGAGACTTGAATAGAAATCAATATCTTACTCTAGTAGAAATGAAATAGGTTCTTAGCTGGTCTTACAGTTCATTCTCAGTGAGTAGCAGCAGCGATATCTTCAAGCAGTTCTGGGCTATGATTCTTTTGGCCCTGAGTGACTCTAGGGGATATATATTCCTTAAAATCTCCTGCTTAACTTACATGAAGACTGTTTCTAATATTGCCACTAGCTGGAAACACAGAATGCTCCAGAGATATGTTCTCTGGCCTTCAGTAAGCCATTGTTTCATTCACTGGATGTGAAGGCTCAACCAAGACCCTTTAGCCAGTATACCCTCATCCAGTAAAATGTGGTGTCTCACTTTGTACCTTGATAATCTACATATGGGCAGCATCTGTAGGATCATGGCTAGAACTTCTTATTACCCTTCCTACATGGGCAAGTGCTCTTAGCTTGCGTCATCCTAATGTCATCTTTAGAGTTCTTTGTCTTGCTGATTTTGTACCTGTCTATGCTCAGAAAATCTCCCTTCATCACCTCATCAATCGGCACCCTCACTCTCAAGAGTGAGAGACTCTTGAATTGGAGAAATCCTACCAGGAGCTATATGCAACTGGTGCCCCTTTGACATCCATACTTCCAGGCCTTTATCACCTAACTCAGAAGCCTGTTCTTGGTTCAAAGTCCTGAATGTAAGATTCTGAACTCTTTTCCAGACACAGAGGAGAGGGTGTGGTCCAGTCTGGACTTACTCTGTTCCTTAACAATTTCCTTCTAAGATGGAGGCTGTGGGCACCTTGAATAGTAAGGATCTAATATCTCCTACTTTCCCGCTGGGAGGGACAGCGAGGCTAGTGCCCAATTTGCCTTCACTCTGTCAGGACTTTGCTTATTCCCCCAGATGCACTAAGTGCCTACTTAGACCTGCAGAATATGGATGAACTACATCACTCCTATCTGATTTCAGTGCCAGGTGGGCTAAAGGACATTGATAAAGCTTAACAGCCACAATGGGAATCTGATGTGCCAGAATTGATGTGATACAATTTGAAGATAAAGCACTGTGAGACTCATAGAATTGACCCAGGAATATAGTCATAAATTCTGTTCAGCACTGCCTCATGTCTACTTTAGATTACTGCAAGAGCTTCCTAATTGGTCTCTAAGCTTGTTTTATCACTTACCTATGTACCTCATCACTTGTCAATCTTATTTGCATTAACAAAGTAAGTTGTGTACACCTCTTCTCATTCAGTGTGAATATTTCAGTCTAAGATCTTAGTCTCCTACTAAAAAACTGATATGAACTTGTGCTTTCCACCACCACGTTCTACTGCTTCTACATAGTACCATAATATTTACTAGATAGGCCATCATATGGTCACTTTGCAAGTTTTCACTGAACTGTCTCAAGCAAGACTTAGGGTCATTCACTAGGGGCGTTCACAGCAAACACAAAATTGAGCAGCAGAAGAGTGCAAGTACAGTTGGAAGCACAAGCATTAGACTGTCCACACAGAAAAGCAGAAAAATTTGTGGAAAATTTGCTGGACAGTTATGAAGACACTGACAACTAGTCAGGAAGAGCCTATGCTAAGGTGGGGATATGTGACATGGGATGGTTCATACAGCTGCAGGCAACCTGGTTTGGTTGGCACATAGGATGGGTGTAAGGTATGGGTTAGTTTTCTATCATTGCAACAAATTAATACAGAGTGGAATTTTTTTATTAAATTATAGCTGTATACATTAATGCAATCATGGGGTACAGTGTGGTGTTTTCATATACAAATTGAAATATTTTTATCAAACTGGTTAACATAGCCTTCATGTCATTTTCTTAGTTAATGTGT
The DNA here is from genome assembly GCA_963574575.1 of Galagoides demidoff. NCBI lineage: Eukaryota > Metazoa > Chordata > Mammalia > Primates > Galagidae > Galagoides > Galagoides demidoff. Next base: position 10,215 of record CAUYQV010165174.1, on the reverse strand, counting down.
TAAAACATTTATATTCTACCATTAGAAAGATTCACTTGTATCCTTGTAAGATAAACCATAGAGGTGATCCCTCGAATTACCCTCCCTCCACCCATTCTCTCCCATCCTCTCCCTTCCCCATATTCTTAGGCTATAATTAGATTATAGCTCTCATATGAAAACTATAAATTGGTTTCATAATAGGGCTGTGTACATTGGATACTTTTACTTCCATTCTTGAGACATTTGCTAAGAAGATCATTTTCCAGCTCCATCCATGTAAACATGAAGGAGGTAAAGTCTCCATCTTTCTTTATGGTTGCATAGTATTTCATGGTGTACATATACCAAAATTTATTGATCCATTCGTGGATTGATGGGCACTTGAAGTTATTGCAGCCCAATTCATAATTGCTAGGCTTGGAAGAAGCCCAAGTGCCCATCGACCTACGAAGGGATCAATAAATTATGGTATATGTACATCATGGAATATTATGCAGCCCTAAAGAAAGATGGAGATAAATTATGTTCAGACTTATTCAAGCCGTTAATTTTAGCTTAAGTATTTGTGAGTTTCTTTATCCAATGTTTGTCAAGAATGGCAATGTGAGAATGAAATAGTTTCTCTTTCACTTTATTTCTTACTGGGACAGTGGAGCAGGAGCCTTCTGCCATTGAGTGGGACTGTTAAAAGAATTGGAGATCCAGCTGAGTAAGTGAAGCAGGGGTTTTTTATTTTTTTGGTTTTTTTTTTCACAGAGTACATAGGCTGAAGAAGGTAATAATAAATAAGCAAATAAACAATCTGATGATCAACTATAAGTATCATGGAAGAAGTAACCTGAAAAAAGCCCCAAAAGTAATTACTTAAGGAGCGAACAATACTAAAATTAAATGATATTGTAGGAAAAATTCTCTCTAACAAGGTTATCTCAATGCTCATCCATGAAGTATGAAATGGGGTGAGCTGGGTGACAAAGAGGAGGAAAATATTTCTAGCAGAGCAAAGAGCAAGTGCAAAGACTCTGGAAAAGGACAAAGCTTGACAAATTGACAGAGTTGAAAGACTAGTTTGAATGAGTATAATACACAAGGAGGGTGTGTTGAGAAGAAATCAAAGAGGGCTTTAGCAAGGTAATATCTGCTCTATAGCCATGACAATGTGTTTGGAACTTACTCTAAGAGTAGAAAAAGTAAAGTCAGCACAGGGTCAAAAACGTTACCCACAAAAGGAAAAGAATATTAAAAGTAGGAATAACACCTGTGTTATAATTTAAAAGTCATTCTAGGTATGTGTTTCACAATAATGAATATGCTTTACTGAACTGTACACGTAAAAATTATTAAGTTGGTAAAAAATATATAACTTTGCCCTTGTTTTGTAAATCAACCTACATATAGAAGATATTATACAATCTTTTAAAAAAGTCACTTTATCTGTAGCTTGGAGAATGGATTCCAGGGGAGAATGAGTGGAAGTAGGGGCAAATCTTACAGTGATTCAGAAAAAGAGTGTCCATAAGTTGCATTAGAGGGGTCGCAGTAGGGATGGACAGAAGTGAATGGAACTATTTTGAGGAAAAAAGTAAGAAAAAAGGTATTAGATGAATAGAGTGATTAAAAAAGGGAAAGAATAAAAATTAACATTTATTCAAAATGTCAGTGTCACAAAAGATAAAAAGTGGTGGCGTGTTGAAGGGGCTGCTATAAATTAAAGAAGAGTAAAGAGACATGACAACCAGAGGCACGGTTAACTGGACACTAGATCAAAAGCAAAATAATTGGGATTTCCAGAAATGGCAAGAAGTTGGCAAACCTCTCATAGAAACCTTATACAACTTTATTCAGTTGTTGAAACAACCCTTCCAGGCTCTGAAAATCAGCCCGAAGCAAACAATTAATTGAGACACATATATTCATATAATATTGCTAAACTTTTGGAAGGAACAGTAGGAGTCTGTGACTTTTCTTGCCTGGAGTTGGTGCCATTCTCCTTCCAGCCCAGTTAGCACTATAATTCTAGCAAGGTGTGGCTGGGTATAAAAGCCAGCACCCTATAAATGCATTATTGTACACAGCTATGAATTAATTAAAAAGAAAAAGAAGAAAACCCAGCAACTGTGCTTCTGGAAAGAGATGATTTGATTTGGTTCAGAGGGAGTTAAAGTTATATTCTTGTGAGCAAAAAGAGGAAGTTTGCAAATAACAAAAAATCACAACTCTGCAAGTTGCAAAAATAGTGAGTAGACAGAAATTTAATAGGAAGACTCTGAAAATTAAAAAAAAAAAAGGCAGAGGAGTTTGATCGGCTATCTACAGATTGCTTGCTGAATCCATGCACATGCAGAGTAGACTTGAGAAGGGCCCTGGTCTCCACATTACCCTGGGGGGCTGAGAATCTGCTCCCATGTATAGGAAAGATATAAGAGGTTCCAAAAAATGTGCTCCTCAACCCACATTCAGATTTGTTGGCCAAAGGTGAAAGAATAACTGGCTCAAGGTGTCTGAGCACCACATCTGACCAAAAGATAGCTTATTAGGAAGTCAAGAAAATACATAAGCCACTTCTAAGAAACCAAGTTAAATAATAATAATAATGAAATGTAAAGATAAACAAAGACATCAGCACTCACAAAACTACAGTTAGAAAGATTCTTCACATTAAAGTCTGGTAAATTAGTCAAACAAGAACAAGAGAGCACAACAATTAAAATAACCCTTGAATCCAGTTGGCACAATATGTTAAATAAAATATCCATTTTCAACAAAAATCATAAGATATGCAAAGAAACAGGGAAACATGTCTCATAAGACAGGAAAAGTTAAAAATCATCAGAACTTCTCTGAGTGGGCCCAGAAACTGGATTTAGCTACTGAAGATTTTAGATCAGCTACTATCAATAAATGCAAAGAAGGAAAGAGAACCGTGTTTAAAGAGTTAGAAGAAAATATGATGAGCATGATTAACCAGATGGGGACTCTGGATTTAAAAAGCAGAAATCATGTAAGAGAACCTAGTGGAAAGTCTAGAGTTGAAAAGTGCAATAATCAAAATTTTAAAATTCACCACATGGACTCAACAGTTGGTTACAGAAGGCAGAGAAAGAATTAGGTAACTCAAAAATAGATGGAAATAGCCAGTGGATACTACAAGGGCCACATAACAGAGCAGTATAGCTGGAAGGTGATCAAAGGCACCTAAAATGTGGCTAGTTCAGTGATTTGATTATGCCAGGTAGATTGCAGGGAAAGTGATTGAGACAGGAATCTAAAGTGAGACTGAACCCAGGTTTGTTCTGATTTTCTATTTATTAAAGTACTTTAATAAGTGAAACACCTGCTTTGCTCACCCAGCTTTTGTTTCACCTGCTCAGTGAATGAAGAATGTAAAACAAAAACTTGCTGAACTCACTTTCAAAATTGGAAAAATTATAGATCCAGTGACTGAAAAACTGTGCAAGAACTACCAATCTGATGACCCTCATATTAAGCTGAAATAGATAGATATAGACAGACAGACAGACAGACACACAGACATACATACCTAAAGAGTTCAGTCAGTTTGACAACTACCCAAGTAATTAAAAAACTGGAAAAATTTAAAATCTCTTTAACACAATGAAAAAGAATTAGAAGAAGAAAACAAAAGAGGGAAATTGTATTTTCTTTATAAAAATAAATACTTCCTTTTTGCTCTATAGATAAAATTTTATTTCATTTTAATTGACACATGATAATTGTATATATTTATAAAGTATAGTATCATGTTTCAAAATATAGATACATTGTATAAAGATGATCAGAATCAGATTAATTAGAATAGCAATCACCTCAAATATTCGTCAGTTCTTTGTGATGAGAAAATACATTATTGCTAATTGTAATCACCTTACTGTGCATTGGATAGATCAGAACTTATTTCTGGTATCTAATTGTAACATTGTACCCATTGTCCACTTCTTATCTCTCTTCCTTTCTCCCCACACAGCTCCTGAGGACTTCTATCCTACTCTCTCTTTCTATGAGTTCAACTTTTAAAAAATTCTACATATAAGTGAGATCATGCAATATTTGTCTTTTTGTGTTTGACTTACTTCATTTAACATAACATCCTCAAGGTTCATCTATATTGTTTCAAATGATGGGATTTTATTTTTTATGGCTGAATGATTATATTGTGTGTATATACAACATTTTCTTCATTCATTTATTTACTGATGGGCACTTAGGTTGATTTCATATCTTGGCTATTGTGAATAGTGCTGCAATAAATATGGTAATGTAGATATCTCTTCAACATACTGAATTACTGATTTTATCATTTGGGTGTATACCCAATAGTAAAATTGGTGGATCATATGGTAGTTCTATTTTTAATTATTTTAGGAATATTCATACTGCTTTTCATGACGATTATAATTTACATTCCCATCAACAGTTTGTAAATGTTCCCTTATTTCTATATCCTCACCAAGACGTTGTCTTTTGATTTGTTTGGTATTAGCGATTCTAACTAGAGTGAGGTGCTATCTCATTGTGGTTTCAATTTGCATTTCACTACAACAGTAAATTTTTCTAAGTTTACAAACTGTGTCTAATTTTTCTTCTGAAGTAGCTAAAAGAAAAGCAAATGAAGCAAAAGTACTTATTTTTCATAAAAGTCTGTGGTCGTGTTTCAAATTTCCTTTTTAGTAAACATTCTTTCCTGTTACACTGTGTCTACCAGTCTGTCGCATTTTGTAAACTCACTAGTTTAGAGGGTACATTTCATTTTCATTCAAAAGAAACTTAAATTTATCTTAAAACTTTTATTTTGGAAGATGAAAAATCTTTTGATATCATAACAGGCAAGTACACATTAAGTGAACATTTATTTTCGATAGTACATGTACAAAATTAATTTATTCTTTAAATTATATTCTCTAACATCATCTATTAAAGAGAAATATTCAACATGCTTTTCATCAACTATTATCAAATTTAACTGTGTCAATAAAAATATTTATGGGAGAAAACAAAATTTTAAGATTCCCCATTATTTCTCTTACATCTTAGATCCTAGGCTAAATTAAATAGGCATGGGTTCTTAAAATCCAACTGCCTGGTGAAGTTGCACGTCTTCCAACATGTTTATCTGGAGAGTTTCAGAGGTTTGTTGCTATTTACTTATGGACCATGATAGCTTAGATTTTGACATAAGAAAAAATGAGTTATAAATTTCAGGTGTCTGTTTCCTAGAGAGAGATTTGGAGCATAATTCAACCTTAACCAGTACCTGTATTATACAAGCACAGGCAGGTTTCAGTGATGACCACAGGTACTGCCCATCCTCTCAAGGCTTAAAACCTAGTGGGGGATGTACATACAGGAGTCTTCATGGCAAACAGAGGAGCACGTATGTTAGGGAAAGATCAGGGAAACATTTCAGGAGAGATGAGATGGTGCTAGAAGTGAATCACAAAAGAAGAGTTTCTAGGGTAATAGATGAAAGTGTGGAAAGGATGTTTCAGTACCACATCCTCAAAATGCAAGAGAAAGAAGCATAGCAAGGGATCCAAAAGCAGGTGGTTTTGCTGAGGTTTGCTGGAACAATTGGAACAGGGTTGGACCTCAAGTAGAAAAATAGAGTTATATTGTAAGTGGTGGTGCATTATTTACAGTTTTTAAAGAAAATAGTATAATTAGATTTGTGTTTTAATAAAACCAATAGCATCAGTGTAGGGCATGAACTGGAAGAGGCCATTAGAGATAGGCAGACAGTGCCCTGGTCAGAGTGGTCCTCAGAACTGAACTGAGTTATCAGACCATTCCTGAAGTTCCTTATGTTCCAGATTACGCCACCTTCCTGGGAACCAAGCTTTCCCTCTAATCCTAATTTTTGGGCACAATAAAAGACCCCTGAGACACTGGATCGGTGCTTTATTTTCTCAATCTGCCATGTGCATGTGAGTCAATGCACGCCTCTGTCCAGGCTTCCAGATTTTATGCATTGAGTTAGGGTAAAGTCTCATTTCCCCAGCATTGCCTCCCCTGTCAACTGCCATTGATTGTGTTCTCGGCTGTGCAAAATTTTTTAATTTAATCAGGTCATATTTATTTATTTTTGTTGTCTCTGTGATTGCTTTTGGGGTCTTTTTTTTTTTCTTTTTTTCTCTCTTTTTTTTTTTTTTTGAGACAGAGTCTCACTGTGCTGTCCTCAGTAGAGTGCTGTGGCATCATGGTTCACAGCAACTTCAAACTCTTGGGTGTAAGCGATTCTCTTGCCTCAGCCTCCCAAGTGGCTGGGACTACAGGCACCTGCCACAATGCCCAGCTATTTTTTGATTGCAGTTGTCATTATCGTTTAGCAGGCCCAGGCCAGGTTTGAACCCACCAGCCACATGCACCGAGGATGGCGCCCTATTCGCTGAGCTTCAGGCACCAAGCTGGGGTCTTCTTCATAAATTCTTTCCCTAGGCTGGAATCCATAAGAGTTTCTCCAATACTTTTTTCTAGAATTCTTTTAGTTTCATGACTTAAGTTTAAGCATTTTATACACCATGAATTTATTTTCATTTTATATAATCAAAATATGTGTACCTCTGTAATATTCTAAATTTTTTTAAAAGCATATGGATTGAAAATAAATAATAAACTATGTTTATTCATAGATGACATTATTCTACATACAGAAGACTATAGGAAACTCTGGTAGAAATATTAAATGTTTGTCAAGGTTATAAAATCACTATAAAATCAATCTGTATGTCTATATACTAGGCTTGAGCAATCTAAAAAGATGTTAAGAAAATAATTCCATTACAATAGCATCAAAAAGAATAAAATGCTTTGAAACAAATTTAGCAAAAAGTTGTAGAATGTATGCACTGAAAACTATAAAATATTGCCTAGAGAAATAATAGAAGAGAATAGAAGAGAGAAATAATAGATTTAACTAAATGAAGAGAATTTTCTGGTTTAAGAAATTCAATATTGGGTGGCACCTGTGGCTCAAAGGAGTAGGGCACCGGCACCATATGCTGGAGGTGGCGGGTTCAAACCCAGCCCCAGATAAAAACTGCAAAAAAAAAAAAAAAAAAGAAATTCAATATTTTAAGATGGAAATTCTCACCAAATTAATTATTATAGTTGATGCAATTTAGTTAGAATATCAGCCAATATTTTTTAATTGACTGACTTTAAAATTCATATAGAAACTCACACTATTTTAGAAGAAACAATTTTGAATATGTACAAATTCTAAGGTCATGTACATGTACCATCTGCTTTGAAAACTCACTGTAAAGCTCTGTCAAGATTATGCTATATTGGGAGAAGGCCAGACATATATATTGATGGAACAAAATTGTAGACCAGAAATAAACCCATCAATGGTCAATGGATTTCAACTAAGGACATTTCAGTGAGGAAAGGATAGCCTATTCAGAAAACATAATTTCCCCCAAAATGTCATTTTTTCTTCATCAAATATCTTCCTTTTCAAAACAATTTTATATTTGTGCATCATGTGAGATGAGTCTCAGTTTATTATTCACCCTTACCTCACATCATTTATAAATACTAACTCAAAGTGTACAGCTGACTGACTTTTAATAGTTAAAACTATAAAACTTCTGGAAGTAAGTTTAGGAGAAAATTTAGTGATTTTGGAGTGAGATGAAGATTATTTAGATATGATACTCTAAACATGATATATTTAAAAAATAGAAAACATGGATTCACTAAAAATAAGAAAATTAAAACAGTCTGAGAAAAAAAAAAAAAGAAAAAAAAAACAGGCTGAGAGAAAATATTTTCAAGTCCTGCCTAGGAAAGAACTTGTATACAGAATATATAAAGCTCCCCTAAAATTCAGTAGTATGAATGTGCAAAAATCAACTTTTAAATAGGGAAAATATTTGAATATCACACACACAAAAGATAAATGTTTGAGGTGAGAGATCACTGTACTGTCATTATTTGATTATTACAATTGCATACATGTATAAAAATATAATATGTATTTCCAGATATTTACAGCTAGGATAAATCAAATACAAAAAAGAATTAATTTACAACTAGTGTGTTATAACAACATGAATGTAACTCAAAGGCATTAAGCTAAGTGAAAGAAACCAGATTAAAAAAATATTACATACTTTATGATCCAATTTACACAAACTTTTAAGAAAAGGCAAACACAGAGAAAGTGAGATGAGATTAATGGTTGTTGGAGGTGTGAGAGTAGTAATTGATGACAAGCAGGTATAAAAGAACTTTTTAATGTAATGAAAATATTCTAAGATGGCAATGTGGTGATGATTACACAATCCACATGTATTGGATTGCCTGCTTATAATGGGTGATTGTCATAGTATATAAATCATATCTCTTTTTATCCCCCTTTTTTCTTGCCCTTATTAGAGTACAGTGGCATCATCCTAGTTTACTGCAACCTCAAACACCTGGGCTCAAGCAAGCCTCCTGCCTGAGCTTTCCAGGTAGCTAGAATTATAGATAGGTGCCACTATGTTACGTCTGGATAATTTTTCTATTTTTAGTAGAGACAGGGTCTCACTCTTGCTCAGGCTAGTCTTGAACTCCTAAGCTCAAGGAACCTTCCCATCTCAGCCTCCCAGAGTGCTAGGATTACAGGCATAAGCCACCACACCCAGCCTATCCCTCAGTTCTTAAAAATAATGAAAGTCCTACTATTGTAGGCTTGGAAACATTTGTAGAAATTTGAACATTAACTTTATATTAGTTATTAGTATATCAGTGGTAAATTCCTTTCATTGAGGACAAATGTTCTTATTGGTAGTATTTATAGGTGCATGCCTCTTATTTTTAAATAGTTCAGTCAAAATAAAAAGAAATATAAAAAAGCAAACAATGTAAGAATATATTAACATTTCAGCATTTATTGTATAATTGGTTGAACATTTCTGTAGGTTTGAAACTTTTCAAAATAAAAAGGTGAGGCGTAAAGAAATCCCTTCCAGGTTTGGTAGTGGTTTGTACATACACCGAGATGGAACGACAGGTGGAGGACGAGGTTGGTTTGGAGCAGAGGAGAAACTGTCTTCTTCTGGACAATTTTCAAGGGCTGTGCATCAACCAAGTGTTCAAGGGTGACATAAGGAGAAAGGAATTTAAATTCTTGAAGTGACAGCTTTGGTACTGTGGTGAACACTTATCTTGGGAGTATGCAGTAGATAGACACGGGGTGGGAGGGAGCAGCTAACTCTGCCAGATGCCGCTGAAGCCAGGAGTGTTGGATCTGACCATGCTGAGGTTGGTAGTGACACTCATTAGAGCTCTTTCTGTGAAATGGTTATGACAGGAGCCAGAAAGGAGTGTGTTTAAGACTGTCGAGTGGATAGGAGGTGAGACTGTGGATACACAACTCTAGAGAGACACTACTCTGAAAAGGGACATACACATAAGGCATTGGTGAAGGAGACTTTGAAGGGCATATAATCTTTATGTTTCTTTGTGAGTTTGCTTTTAATGTGCAGCATTAGACATGTTTGATAGATGATGACACAAAGAAAGAGAGTAGGTGGGTTCGAACCCAGCTCCGGCCAAACTGCAACAACAACAAAAAGATGGCCAGACACAGTGGCAGGCGCCTGTAGTCCCAGCTACTCAGGAGACGGAGGCAAGAGAATTGCCTAAGCCCAAGAGTTGGAGGTTCCTGTGATCTGTGACATCACCGCACTCTACCGAGGGTGATAAAGTGAGACTGTCTCTTAAAAAATAAAAAAAGAGAGAGAGTAGGGAGGGATAGAGGGGAAAAGAGATACAGAAAGACACGGTGATAAAGGACAGATGAATGCCTGGAACAGCATCGTCCCATTGTTCCAGGCTGCCCTTAGTAAGGTGTTGTTCTCCTCACCCTTCATTCTTCAAGTACTTTAAATAACAGCTGAAGAATGGAGGGACCATTTTTGAGGTCTATCTTACAGGGGTACAAGTGAAACTCTCTAAGAGTAGAATCAGAACGTTTTAAAACTATAACTGAGAAAATGACATGAAGGCTGTGTTGATCAGTTCGATGGAAGTATTTCAGATTGCATGTGAAAACCACACACTGTACCCCAGAAGGGCATTAATGTACATAGTTACCATTCAATAAAATTAAAAAAAAAAAAGATGGGATTTGACCCGAAAAAAAAAAAAAGATTTGGCTATGGGTTAGAGTTATGTTTGGGGTTGGTGTTAGGGTTAGGTCAGGATCAAGATTAGGGTAAGTGT
>CAUYQV010165173.1:0-21115 GCA_963574575.1 Galagoides demidoff | reverse complement strand
AGTGCCATGGCATCACAGCTCATAGCAACCTCCAACTCCTGGGCTCAAGTGAGTCTCCTGCCTCCGCCTCCCAAGTAGCTGGGACCACAGGCGCCCGCCACAACGCCCGGCCATTTTTTGGTTGCAGCCATCATTGTTGTTGGCGGGCCCAGGCTGGGGATTCGAACCCGCCACCTTAGGTGTACGTGGCTGGCGCCTTAGCCGATTGAGCCACAGGCGCCAAGCCGAGAGACATATTTCTGAATGAGATGATTTAAAACTGTAAATAAAGGTGTCATTTTTCCAAATATTAATCCACAAAACCAATCCAATTTCAGTTCATCTCAATAGGATATATATATATATATATATATTCACACACATATATAATTATTATTATTATTCTCTTTTTTTTGAGACAGAGTATTACTATGTCACCCTTGGTAGAGTGACGTGACATTGCAGCTCATAGTAACCTCCAACTCTTGGGCTTAAGCGATTCTCTTGCCTCAGCCTCCCAAGTAGCTGGGACTACAGGCGCCCACAATGCCTGGCTATCTAATATATCTATTATATTCAGATATATTTTTCAATCTGAAAAGTATTTATCCAGAAAAGTCAATGTGCTAAAAACACGGCCAAGAAATTTTTTTAAAAGAACAATGATGGGAGAGTTGCCCTAAAAGATATCAAAACCTACTAAAAACCCATAGAAATTAATAAGGAAATAGAGAAATGGAATGGACCATAGAGAATCTCCTAACAAATCTATGCATATAAAGGACTATGGTCCATGATAAGAGTGTCACTTCAGTAAAGTAGAGAACACAGTGCTTTACTAGAGACTGCAAACGCAAAGGAGAACCCAGGTACAAGCACAAATAAGTGAAGCGAGGATGGAAGGGCTGTGGCTAACGGAAGAGCATGTGCCCACATCTGATGGGGGAAAGGCACGACTCTGCTCTGATAACAACCATGTATGAATTTATTACCAGAACTCCTGGAATATTAATAAAAACTAGAACTAAGAACTTAAAATAAAATCCCTTAAGTTTTAAAACAATTGATAAATAGTTTAAAATTTTAAAACCCTATGTGGGCGCCCAACAAAATATGAGTGAACGCCCAGTTCCGTCATTAAATCACCAGCCTTAATTGCTCACCTATGTGGTGAATGGTCTATAACACCAGTAAGGTTAGATTCCCTACATCACACCACATAGAAAATTCAATTTCAGATGAACTAACTAAATAAAAATAAAACCCAATAAGGACATTAAGAAAACAGACTTACTTATATAATACTAATGGCAAAAACAAAAGAAAAAAAAGGAAATAGCTTAAAGGAGGAAAGTAGGGAAAAGAATTACAAAATCTTTTAAAATCATAGCAGTTTTATTATCCTGCTTTGAACTAGGCCAGAATCTCTTTAAGACGTAAAACAAATTCTAAGTTGAGCTACCTACACTGTTTTTAGTCAAACAGGTGTGTCATGGCAAAACAAGACAGAGTATAAATATACATAAATTCAGGATACAAGTATTCCTTATCAAGTGATAACATATTGTAACTGAAATCAAGATTTATTACAAATACCAAACTTTTCAAGATTCAATACCTGAAAGTATCTCTGGTCAATCATGGCCTGTTGATGGTTATATTTGCTGGGGTCATCTTTTATCTCTGTGTCCTCAGGCTTTTTATGACTAATAAGCTCCTGTAATCTAAAGGGGAAAAAAAAATCAAGATAACACAAAATGCCTTCCTAGACACTGGATTAAGATGACAAACTAAGCCAATGATCTAGCTACCTTCCCAACAGCCTTACATTATTTTATGTGTGTGTGTATGTGTATATACATGCATAAAGTTAAAAAATATTTAAGTCATATTGTCACTAGAAAATAAGGTCTGGCTTGGCGTCTGTGGTGCAAGTGGCTAAGGCACCAGCCACATACACCTAAGGTGGCAGGTTTGAATCCAGCCCGGGCCCACCAATCAATGACGGCTGCAACCAAAAAATAGCCAGGCATTGTGGTGGGTGCCTGTGGTCCCAGCTACTTGGGAGGCTGAGGCAGGAGACTCGCTTAAGCCCAGGAGTTGGAGGTTGCTGTGAGCTGTGATGCCACAGCACTCTACCCAGGAGGACAGCCTGAGGCTCTGTCTCAAAAAATAAATAAATAAATAAATAAATAAATAAATAAGAAGGACCTCTCAATAGACTACATATTAGAAAGAATCCCTAAAAGCAGAAGGTATCACACTGAAAAAGTTCTAACCATCTCCCAACTTCACAAAAGATAGTACAGGAAAGAACTACAGCAAAGGATGGAAACAACTTCTGTCCCAAGGTGCTACAAGCTTAGAGGCTACAGGTAAAGGTAGCAAGAAATGTGGCCAGGGCAATTGGTTTGTGTACTGCAGCAGGAACAGCTATACGGTTTGGTCCGTCTCTTCCTACTTGAACTGATGGGAAAAAAAAAGAAGACAATAGTGATGCCTGGGCTAGTCAAGAGGGCATGGAGACCCCAGAGACCACCATCCCAGCACTGGCTATAACTCCAGGCCCAGAAACCTGCATATGAGTTTATCAACACAGCAGCAAACCCTTGCCGTTTTCCAGATATCTCCAAAGACAGACTGTAGTAGACATTCCTTTTCCTACCTCACAATGCCTTTGAAAATAGAACTATCGTGCTCATTTATCTGTGGTTTCACTTTTTATGGTTTTAGCTACCTTAGGTCAATCATGGTCCAAGAATATTAAATGGAAAACTCCAGAGATAAGCAATTCATAAGTTTTAAATTGCACACCATTCTGAGGAATGTGATGATATTTCATGCTGTCCCACGCCCATCTCACCCAGGATCCAATTTGTCTTTCTCCAGCTTATCTATGCTGTATACGCTCTCAGACCCTTAGTAATGATCTCACTTAGTAATATCTCTGTTAGTAATGGTCTCAGTCATCAGATCAACTGTTGAGGTACTGCAATGCTTGCATTCAAGTAACCCTTAGTTAGTTAATAACAGTCCTAAATCACAAGAGTAGTGATTTGGATATGCCAAAGAGATGCCAAAAAGTGCTCTGCTTAAGTGAAGAGGCAAAAGTTCTCAACTTGCTTAGTTAAGAAGAAAAAGGCATTAAATCTGTGGTAGGAAAACATGAACAGAAATAAGTTTCAACTGATAACAACCAGGCTCAGCACTACCCAAGGTCTCAGGCATCCACAGGGGTCTGAGAACATGTCTCCTGTGGATAAGAGGAGACTGTCGCAGTCTCTTATTAAACCCACTTCAAATTAACTCTCTTGAGTTTATCTATGTCACTGTCTTCCTGCTAGGACCTCAAACAATTAAACTGACTCCATAACTCATTAATGATGACCTCTGACCAGATATTTATAAAATAAAACAGTAAAATTCTATCATGTCATTTGCCTGCTGGAAAATGATCCATAATTTCTCACTGCTTTGTCAAACAAACCTAATCTCTCTCGGCTAGCATCTAAAACTCCTCTTGCTGGCCCAACATTCCTTCTGACTTCCTTTCTTCTCCAGTCACATGTATTGCCCTTGGTTACCACTCAGTTGCTATTCTCTGCTCTCTGGTAAGTATTAATATACGCTCAAGTCAAATTAAGAAATGGAGTTAGTTTAAAGGAATTAGCTCTAGGTAAGTAGTGCACCTTCTTTTAGTGAAAAGACAGCAATGCTACAATAACAGAAAAATTATCTAACTCATAGTTTCTCATATGAGTGCACACGCATCTCCCCCCTTCTCCCTACTGATAGGCACCCTCGTGGGGCTCTGTTTTCACAACATCTGAAAAGAGCTGAATAGACATAAAGGAAAATGTATTCTTCCCTTTTACAGTAACTAGTCTATAGACTAAAAACAACCTTCTAGAACTTGCCTTTTACAGTCTTGAAGAGTTCCTAAATGGATTTGGGAGTGGGTGGGTAGGGTAAGCTTCATGCCTCAGTTCTTGCCTAAAACCATATCTAAAGGGCAGAAACACTAACAAGATGACAACAATCACCAGTGATAGCCTATCTCCAAAAGAAAGACAGGACCCTTCTGTTATCAGCCTGTCACTACCTCAGAAAAGAAACAGATGCACCAGAGTCACACAGCCACTTCTGTTATCGATTGACAGCAATCACTATTTTTTTCTTTCTCTTTGTCCCTATAAAAACAGCAAGCTACTTGGTCTCAGGAGCTGGCAACCGCCTTCTCTTTCTTTGGGATGCCATGCCATCTCCCTGCTCTCTTCATTTCTCTCCCCCACAACCTCCACTTTCTCTCTATTTCCTAAACTTATTTATTTATTTATTTACATATCTTAATCCCTGTGAGAGAAATTTTTCTCCACCTATGCTGTGAGTTCATCCTAAGTCTCCATCCTAACATCTAGGAGATACAAAGAACTTACAATCCATCTTTCAATTGACTTTCACCTATTTACCACAGTCACATCTTGATACTTCATAGTTCTATATTACGGCAGTACCATGAGCATATAATCTAGAACACAAAAGGACATAGAGAAGCTAATATGACCTCTAAAGTGTATAGAAGTAAACTGATCTACCTGAATTAAAAGTTATTTAACCTTTACTCAGATGAAAATGTTCAACTTATCTATAAATTGTTTGCAAATCAATACACATCTACAGCATTTTAGCTGTCAGCACAATAACCTAAATATATATTTGCATGTACTAAGTATCAGCATTCTGAAGAATGAAATGTGAGTCTATTAACCAGATGAATTAAGAAATACCCTGACTTAATGATAATAGTAACTAAAACTTATTGGGAACCTGGTAATAACTAATATTTACTGAGAGCCTTTTCTATGTAGGAATTCTTCCAAGCACTTTCCAGGTATTAACTCACTTAATCCCATTGTTTTTCTTTTCTTTTTTTTTCTTTTTTTTTTTTTTGAGACAATATCAATATTTCACCCAGGGTATAGTTCTGTGGCATCACAGCTCACAAGCAACCTCCAACTCTTGGGCTTAAGATATCCTCTCGCCTCAGCCTCCCAAGTGGGTAGGACTACAGGTGCCAGCCACGATGCCTGGCTATTTTTTTGTTGTAGTTGTCATTGTTGTTTAGCAGGCCCAGTCCGGGTTCAAACCCGCCAGCCCCAGTGTATGTGGCCAGTGCCCTAGTTGCTGAGCTACAGGTGCTGTACCCCCATTGTTTTTCTAAATTTACAGATGATTAGTAAAAGGCGGGGACTAGTGGGAAACTGAGCTATGGTTCACCCAATCTCACAGTAAATTTCTAGCATAATATACTACTGATAAACTTCACATTCTGTAAAATCACATAAGATCACAGGACTCAGGAGAACAGTCATATTAGAAACTGGACTACTTACAACTGAAGTGGTTTGGGGAGTAGAAAACTACCATAAACAATAATTGGTACTTCAGGAGTTAAGTTAGATAGCCCAAGCCTGTCTGGAGGCCACCTCAGGGGATATTAAAAATGCATAGACAACAGAGAGGAAATGTTGGCTGGAGGCTGGAGGATGCCAGGGCAATAAAAACTGAAGCGGAGCCCTGAGCTGAAGAAGCTGAAGTTAAAATGGGCAAATGAGGAAGTGCAACTTGCCTCCAGCCTAGAGTACATCTAATGCTAGAGTCTGGGGAGGAGGCCAGGGTACAGTAGCTTATTTAAAATTTTCTTAAAATAAGGTGAAAGAACACTTACTTGCCTATATACTAGTAAAGTGTTTCCCCACCCTGAAGTCTCTAATACCATTCTGTTATTCTAGCATCTTCAGTCTAGGAAAAACCGTATGTGAACAATGCAATTTCTAGGTTATATTGCTACTTCTATTTTCTATTTGCATATATCCTTTTTTAATTTTAAATTTTTACCTTAAAATATTTACATATGTCTTAATTGTGTTTTAGAAACCTGTGTTACAGCATTTTAGGCTATACTCAGAAATATAGTAGAGCAGCCAGACAGGGCCTGGAGTATATAAAAATCCCCTCAAGAGTGGCTAAGGGGTACTTTACATGCTTAGCAGAGATATTCGGGACATGTAGCCAGCCAGCATCAGCAGCTATGTATCTCTGTGGACTTGGAGAAGCCAAAAAACTGCACCTCCAACTTCAAATATGTTGTGTTATCTCCTGTTTTGTATAGCCATCTTCTAGGCAGAAACTTTATAGCTTTTAACTGTGTTCTGCAGGAGCCTTTCCGTGATTTCACAGTGGAGAGAGAGACATGCTGAAGATGAGGAACAAGTTAAAAAGTAGACTGCCAGTTTTGTTATTAAAAAATCACACTAATATTGTATAAAAGAAAAGAAAAATATCAGCATCCCTCCTCCCCAAAACTCCCGATGCAAAAGGGAAGGAAAAGCCCTCAGGCTTCTGTGAAGGACTGGCCCACAGATCACTCATTAAGGAGATTCTTGTTGGCCTCTGAGGAAATTGTAACTTGAGATATACAGGCTAAGTCCAGGTCCTAAACCTAAAGTCTGTTCAATTCCATACAAATAATGAATTACAAGTTTTTCCTTTGGATAAAGACATTTAAAAGGTATATAATAGACTGAATCTGCCTGGCAATAAAAAAGTTGGGACTCCTTTTTGTCTTTGCAATCTTTCTAGCAGATTGCCTGTAATGCATAGTATGGTCTGGTTGAATGCCTGCCTATTCAGTTACAAAACTGATTCTTCTTTCCTACATTTGTAGAGGATTCACTGGATTGACAGGATTTTAATTTTAATTACTTTCCCAACATCAGGTTACTTTGAAAAAATATGCTACCTCTGGAAACAGAAAATAGAAGTTTTAAAAGTTTTATCTTAAGGCTGGGCATGGTAGCTCATACCTGTAATCCTAGCACTCTGGGCAGCTGAGGAGGGAGGATCGTTTGAGCTCAGGAGTTCGAGACCAGCCTGAGCAACAGCAAGACCCCATTTCTACAAAAAATAGAAAATTTAGCCGGGCGTGGTGATGCATGCCAGCTACCCAGGGGGCTAAGTCAGGAGGATCACTTGAGCCCAGGAGTTTGAGGTTGCTGTGAGCTATGATCACACCACTGCACTGTAGCCAGGGCAACAGAGCAAGAATTTGTCTTAAAACAAAAACAAAAATTTTACCCTGAAAAAAAATTTGTTTGGGTGTTTTTTTGGTTCTAATTATTAGTATGCTGGTAAAAAGTAAGCTTCAGAGTCAGAATAATGTAGTGATAAGGCAGAAGAGGAAGGCTTAGAGAATCTGAGTGCAGCCTAAACATGATGAGAGAAGTCAACTGGATGATTACTGTTTGCACTTACCTGACTGTGATAGCAGCTTACAATTAACCTTTATGGCCTGACCTCAAAATGACACTGGTCACCTATTGCTATTTCACAACAGGGTTTCTGAACATTTAAGGGATCCCATTCTGCTCAGGAGAGGACCCCTACTTTGTCTGTGCAGCAGGATCTGTTGTCCATTTCTCAATAAACTTTTTGTCACTAGTTGCGTTGTCCTCAAACTCTTTGCAGCATGAATCCAAGAACCCACTTGGTGAGTTCAGGGGGCTTTTCTCCCTTCATTGGGGCACCCCCTGCATCAAGAATGATTGGGTAAGGATCTGATTTCTATTCAAGTCCTTCCACATACCATCTGTGTGATGTGGAACATTCCAAAATCTGTTTCCACATCTAGATACTATAAACTTTCTAAACTAAAACAAACAAAAAAATACTTTTAAAATCACAAAAACACAAATCATTTCTTTCAAATTTAGCATTAAAAGACCCTGAATCACAATTTTAAAGGACAATAAGTCACTCTAAGGTCAAGACCCCAAATGAACAAAATACACACATAAACACAGACTGTTCTCATTATTTGTGATAGTCATGTTAAAGTCATCATGAATACTGAATTAGCAAATACTGAACCATTGCATTGGTCCTAGGGGAAATATAGGGTCTGTTCCTACAAACCCCTGGTCATGTTTTCCTTAACTGATCAATATATAACCTTGTTTTATATGTGTTTCTAGTTAAAGACACCTTATTTAAAATATACTGTTGATTCATTAACACTGAACTCATGGCCAACAGCACTCTATAGATCATGCCTGAATGAGGTTTATCTAATACGTATATTTTTTCCATAAGGCACCTTAAAACCTTCTCGTGTGTAGGAACACTAGACAGCACTTCAGCACTACACTCAAAGGGCTATTTTATAGAAATCACTAACAAAAAGCAAAAAAAAGGCAAATAAAAGTGGTACCAAATAGATGGCCAAAGGTCATTTGTATACATTATGAGAGCTGAAACTAACATGAAGAGTATCATCTTCTTTGACAGATCAGAATGTGTGTTGGATGATTCAAAATTTTTTTGCCACTCTGCACATGTCTATGGATGAAAGTTCTGTATTGATTTGCAGATTATAAATAAATCTAGAAGGTAGGTAAATTCACAAACATGGAATCTGCAAATAATGAGGGCTGACTGTGTATCCCTATGTGTGTGTAAATGCATACACAAATGGGTGTATCTTCGCTTATACACTTGGAGTCAGTGTTTTTACCTTCTTCCTTCTTTTCCCAGCTGCTTCTCTTTCAATTTCCCATCTCATTAATGGTACCAAATAACTAATTACCTAGTTGCTCAAGCCTAAAACTTAGGAGACTTTTAATTCTTCTTTTTTTTCCTCAACTCCTTACATTAAATCCATCGTGAAATCCTATTAGCCCTACCTCCAATATTCTCCAATTCCAAACATTTCTCTCACCTCCACTATTGCCACCTTTGACTATGTCACCACGACCTCTTGTCCAAACTCATACAAAAGCTACTCCTCCACTACTTTACATTTAGTATTTATATTATATAGAAATTGTCTTTTTTCCATTATCCTTTTCCCTTTGTGTAATCTCTGAGAAGGCAGGGAACTTTTCTACTCAGTTTATCACCACTACTCCAATGCCAAGAATACCAAGCAGATAGTGGAAAGTACTACAGTTACCCAAAATGACAATTAATAGTAGGAAGGGAGTAATTTATTCATTAAATACTGAGTACATCCTTTCCAAACCTTCTACTCTTGTCTTCTTTAGTTCTCCTTCTCTACTACCTTAACTTAACACAATATGTAATTCCTGGATGCCCATAATACTTGCTTTCATTGTGATACATGCTGCTATCAGAAGGAGAAAACACAACTGTCACTGAAAACTAAATCACATATGCTAAACAACTGACAATACATTTAATGTACATTCTAATGCAGAGCTTCCAAAATATTTCATCCCAGTGCTCCCCAAACTACTTTCTCAAATCCCAGTCCCTTGAATCAAAGAGTACACCAGATAATTTTCAGAAGTATCATCACTATTTAAAATCAAGAGATGGAAACACCTCTGAGCACTTCCTGTCAAAGCCAGGAAAGGTACAAGTGGTGGATTTCTTTTGGTACTTCTAAAGCATGATGAGGCTCAGTTTAAAATTTTCAGATCAAGGCTACCAAAATTTTGAGGCTTGATACCTCTAATTTCACTGATTCTCTAGCAATTCCCCTATAAACTTCCAAAGACAACTGTCTATTTAAAATCTTTGTCCTTTATTATACAAGGTAACTACCTTTTTCTTATTCTCACTTATGATGAATATACAGCCAAATCCAACATGGTAGAAATTGCTTTTAAACTTTGGAACTAGGATTACCTCTTTTTAATGTCATTTCCCCCATCATCCTGATAATTCCAAGCCAAGGTTACTATGAGGTAGCATGAGATAAACTGACAGGTAATAAAAATAAATAATGAAATACAAAACCCTAATAAAAGCAGTAACTTTGGTAAAACATAATTACTTGATGCTTTTCTTAAGGGCCTTTTCCAGTTTCTTCACCTGCTGCTTATAAAGTCTTAATTCATGTTGTGTAGGCCTGTAGAAAATAAATCATGTTCAATGCATTCAATTTGTTGAATAAAACTATAAAATAATAATAAACAAAAGAGAATACCTGTTTACTTGTCACAAATATGATTATTAAAATTCTTAAAATATTTTATGACTGTTAATTGGGTGTTTAATATCCATTTAAATTTCTTCTACAATGTAATTTCTTATTCAAAACCTTTTATTTAGTTTTTGTTGTTGTTAATCTATTTCTATTTGTTTTCATAGTGAAATATATAGACAAAAATAGAGGACACTATAACAAATCCTGGTGCATCCACCACCCAGATTTATCAGATTAACAGATTTCAAGTCTTTTTTAACTAAAATATCATACATATAATTAAAACTCCACATGTCCCTCATTAATATCATTCCTCTCCTCATACCATAGGTAGCCATTATCCTAAATTCATTGTTCATTACTCCCATGGAGGTCTTTACTACATATTTATATAACCATAAATTTGCATATGTAGTGTACATTCCAAAATCACTTACAGTCAATTTCAAATGTCTTCACCACAGAAAATAAGTATTTTGAGGTGATGGATATGTTAATCAGTCCAATTTAATTATTCCACATTGTATTAATACATCATAGTAAAACTCTGTACCCTATAAATATTTATAACAATAATTTGTCAATTTGGAATTAAACATAAATAATAAAAAATTATGCTGAGTGAAAGAAGAAATGAATAAATGTTGTGTAGCTCCATTTACATAAAACATAAGAAACACAAACTAATGTGCAATGACAGAAGGCCTATCAATGGTCATCTGAAGCAAATGCAAGAGGAATAGGACAAGAAGAAAGGATTATAGAAGGGGCAAGAGAAAACTTAGGTTATTATCTTGACTGTGATTGTTAGAGGGATTATCTCCATTGTAATTGTCTCACAGATATGTATATATGACAAAACTTATCAAATTGTGCGCGTTAAGTATGTGCAGAGTATTGTATGTCAGTTATAATCCAACAAAGCTTTTTTGGGGGGGGACCGGGGCTGGGTTCAAACCCGCCACCCCCAGTATATTTTTTTAAAACAACTGAATCTACTCTGAGTTCTTACCCAGTTTTATCCACTTCAATGCAGACTCCCATTTTCTTAGCTATTTCCCTTACCTACTCATGTGTTCCTGTTCCATCACTTACCATGAGAGACAATTGACTAAAATAAGTGAAAAGTATGAGGTATCCAAGATTAATTTTAGAGTAAAGAGGCTAGAATGGTTCATTTAATATTCTAAATTCCAGTATGTTTTTTTTTTTTTGAGTCAGGGTCTCAAGCTGTCACCCTAGGTAGAGTGCTCTGGCATCATAGCTCACCACAACCTCCAACTCCTGGGCTCAAGTGAGTCTCTTGCCTCAGTTTTTCTAGTTTTAGTAGAGACAGGGTCTCTTGTTTTTGTTCAGGCTGGTCTCAAATGGGTGAGTTCAAGCAGTCTACCTGGCTCAGTCTCCCAGAGTGCTAGGATTACAGGCGTGAGCCACTGCACCCCACCTGTTTTTACTTTTCAAAGAATAAAGAAAAATTACCTAAGTTTCTCTCACCTGGTGTCCAAATCTTTTTGGAGGTTCAGTTTCTCACTTAAAAGTAGATCAATCTTAGATTTTGATTCCTGGAGTTGATTGTGTAAGGACTGTAACACATTTCATGGAGAGATAATTAGTTTTCCTGGAAGACTATTTTACTACGTAAAGAAGCATTTTTTAGTTATGCAGTCCCCCTTACCGTTAGGAGGCTTTTATAAGTTGGTGAGGCATCCAAATTTCTGTAGTCTTTTTCTTCTTCTGACTGACTTTCATCATCTTTATATTGCCTATAAAAATATACATGTAGTATATGTCATATGAAAAAGCTATCTTCAAAGAAAAAACTCCAGCTAACAAAAACTAAACCAATCTAATGAGGGCTTAATAACCTAAATGTGAATTAAAATTAATCCAAATTTCCTATTTGTTCTCATAGAGTAGTGGTTCTCAACCTTCCCCATGCCTCCTAATGCCACGACCCTTTAATATAGTTCCTCATGTTGTGGTGACCCCCAACCATAAAATTATTTTTGTTGCTACTTCATAACTATAATTTTGCTACTGTTATGAATTGCATTGTAAATATTTGATATGCAGGATGTATTTTCATTGTTACAAAGGGGTTGCAACCTGCAAGTTGAGAACTGCTGTCATAGAGAATAATAGTATTAGAAAACTAGTACCTATTAGTATATAAAGTATCTAAAGACACAGACCAAAAGTTACAACTCATATTCAGTTTGGACCATGTAGGATTTGTTTGGAACACTGAATTAACTATGAACACTAAGAGCCCTATTTCATTAATAAATCTTGGCTTCTCTTGGAAAGTCAGCTGATCTATACACATGGGGTTCACATTCCTATATGACGGCACCTGGCTAAAGCTGTATATAGTAACTGCCTCTTTTAAGACAAATGGGGCACAACTCTTCAATTTGCTCCCCAACTAACCTGTTTCATTATTTCCACTATTTTCCTGATTCTGTGAGTTTAAGAGTTTACAACTGTCAAGCCATAAAATTCTTCATTTTCCTTCTCTTTACTCTTACATACTGTAATGACTAATTTTATGTGCCCAACAGTACCTGGCTGTTTGTTCAAATACCAGTCTAGAGTTGCTATAAGGTATTACATTTTTAAGTATAATTGACATTGAAATCAAAAGACTTTGAGTAAAACAGATTACCCTTCATAATGCAGGTAGGCCTTCTCTAATCAGCTGAAGGCCTCAAGAGCAAAGACTAAGATCCCCTGAGGAATTCTGCCTCTAGACTGCCTTCAGCTTCAAGATTGAAAACATCAACTCTTCCTTGGGTCTCAAGCCCGCCTCCCAAATTTTGAATTTGCCAGTTCATAACTGTGTAAGTTAATTTCTTAAAATAATCTCTCTATATACATGTCCTTAGAAACGTTACTGATATACATAACTATAACCCCACCAACCTGTTCTTTGCATTTAAGGAAAAAGTACCCTCTTTCCAAGGCAACTGATATTTCCTTGTTCATTTACAGACTACTGCTGCCCACCACTTTAGTGACTGCTCTTCATAGGTTATCCTATGAGAGATAAACATACGTAAAAAGCCCTTAAATTCCAGGCAGACTGGATTCTCTAATTAAGGTTAAGTTAGACAGGTTCTTAATTAAGACACAGGTTCTTGCTATATTGCCCACTCAAACTGGCCTTGAACTCCTGGGCTCAAGCAATCCTCCCACTACAGTCTCCCAGGTACCTGGGATTATAGGCATGCATCAGTGAACCCAGTAAGTCTTACATGTTTATATCTATGCACGTTCACTCATAGCATCTAAGCCATCTAAAATGACTATTTTTTTTTCTTTGTGCTTTTCCAAATTTCACCTTTACTTTAAACTCAAGCACAGTCTACATCTGCTTTATAAAAGCTTCCCTGGTCACTCCATCCAAAACTGACTTGCTCCTTTTAAATTCCTATAGTACTTAATGTCTGTACAATTTTTAGTAATTGCTCAATTACGACAGTTTTTTTCTTAAATGTTTTATTTTTATTGACATTATGTTTTTAGTGTCATTCTTTTTCCAGAACTAGAAAATGTCCTCTGCTATTTCTTTTCTCTTTTTTTTTTACTTCAGATTAACATGAGGGTCCAACCATAGGGTTATATAATTTACACATACAGGTAAAAATCAGAGTTGTAGTTGTGTCCTAAACCCAGTGAGTGTGCCATATACCCATGCATTGTACCCACTGGGTGGAAAACATACAATGCTTGTTTTTCCAATCTTGAGATACTTAGGTTTTCCAAATCCATTCAGGTTCTTACAAAAGATACAATATCTCTGTCTTTTTTATGACTGAATAGTATTCTATGGTATACACATGCCACATATTATTAATCCATTCATGTGTTTCACATCTTTGTGATTGTGAATTATGCTGCTATAAACATTTGAGTGCAAATGTTCTTATGGTAAAATGCCTTTTTTTCTTTTGGGTAGATACCTAGTAATGGAATTGAGGGTCAAATGGTAGGTCTACTTTTAGTTCTTTGAGGAATCTCCATATTTCTTTCCATAGAGGCTACCCTGGTTTGCAGTCCAACAAATAGTACATAAGTGTTTCCTTCTCTCTACACCCAAAGCCAGCAACTGTTGCTTTGGGACCTTGTGATGTGGTTTTAATTTGCATTTCTCTGATGATTAGAGATGATGAGCATTTTTTCATGTGTTTATTGGCTATTCTTCTGTCCTCATGAGAAAAGTTTCTGTTCGTGTCTCTTACTCAGTTTTTTACTGGAGTTGTTTGCTCTTTGTTTTGTTGATATGCTTGAACTCATTACTAGATTCTGGTGATAAGCCCTTAGTTGGATTTGTAGCATGCAAACATCTTCTCCCATTTTGAAGGCTGTCTTTTTGCTTTGTGTATTGTGTTCTTAGCTGTGCAAAAACATTTTTGTTCCATCAGGTCCAAATGATTTATTTTTGTTGTTGCATAACTGGTAGTGGGGTATTTTTCATAAGTTCTTTCCATAGGCCAATAAGATCAAGAGTTTTTCTCACATTATTGTCTAGTGTTTTTATTGTTTTGTGTCTTAGATTTAGATCTTTTATCCATTGTGAGTTGATTTTTGTAAGGGGTAAGAGGTGCAGATCCAGTTTCACTCTCTTACATATGGTTAACCAGTTCTCCCAGCACTATTTATTAAATAGGGATTCTTGTCCCCAGTGAATGCTATTGTTTGCTTTGTCAAGGATTAGATGGCTGTATGAGACCAGTTTCATCTCTGGATTCTCTATTCTGTTCCAGAGATTTATGTCTCTATTTTTAAGCTGATACCATGCTGTTTTGATCACTACCAGTATAATGTGAAGCCTGGCAAGATGATTTATTCTTATTTTGTAGAATTTTGTTGGCTAATTGAGAGTTATTCTGGTTCCATACAAAGCATAAAATTATTTTTTCAAGAACTTCAAAGTATGACATTGGTATTTTAATGAGTGCATTAAATCTGTCAATTGGTAGTACAGTACAGACATTCTTTTTTTTTTTTTTTTTTTTTAAGACAGAGCCTCAAGATGTGGCCCTGGGTAGAGTACCATGGTGTCACAGCTCACAGCAACCTCCAAGTCCTGGGCTCAAGCAATTCTCTTGCCTCAGCCTCCCAAGTGCTAGGATTACAGGTGCCCACCACAACACCCGGGTATTTTTTGGTTGTAGTTGTCATTGTTTGGTAGGCCCAGCTGGATTCAAACCCGCCAGCTCTGGTGTATGTGGCTGATACCTTAGCAGCTTAAGCTACAGGTGCCACTAGTAGTACAGACATTTTAACAATACTGATTCTCATTGGGCACAGTGGCTCATGCCTTTAATCCTAGCACTCTGAGAGGCTGAGGCAGATGGATCACTTAAGCTAAAGAGTTTGAGACCAGCCTGAGCAAGAATGAGAGCCCATCTCTACTGAAAAATAGAAAAACTAGCTGAGCATTGTGGTGGGCACCTGTAGTCCCAGCTACTCAGAAGGCTGAGACAAGAGTTTAGGGTGGGGCTGAGGACTCATGCTTGAGCCCAAGAGTTTAAGGTTGCTGTGAGCTGTGAAGCCACAGTACACTACCAGGGTGACAGAGTGAGATTCTGCCTCAAAAAACAAATTTTTCTTCTAAGCCATGACCATAATATGTACTTCTCCTGTTAATATCCTCTGTATTTCTTTTCTCAGTGATTTGTAATTGTTTCTGTAAAGATCCTTCACATTCTTTGTTAGATACATTCCAAGGGATTTCATTTTGTTTGATGCTACTATGAAGGGCATTGTATCTTTGATTTGATGCTTAGCTTATAGTGACTTTTTTTAGTCTTATATTATTTTTCTTAATTATTAATATATTTACATTTTATCCCCCTTTTTAGACTGTAACTTCTATAAGGTAAGAATCCTGTCCAAAATTTCCTATCTTTACAGAACCACATCTAGGACATCACATCTGTCTAGCACCACACCTATCATAAAAAATAGTTCCATTTGGAAGTCAGAAGGTCCCTGAAGTTACTTGATATCATATTCCTTTCTGAGCAGAATGAAGGAGTTACTTTTGTCTCTAATTATTTTTTTTCTTCCCTCCCTCCTTTCTTTCTTTGTTTTTTTTAAAACAGACTCTCTCTCTGTTGTCCAGTGCTATGGCATCAGCCTAGCTCACAGCAAACTCAAACTGCTGGGTTCAAGTGATCCTCCTGCCTGAGCATCTTGAGTAGCTGGCAATACAGGTGCTTGCTACAACACTCAAATAATTTTTCTATTTTTAGTAGAGCTGAGCTCTCAGTCTTGCTCAAGCTGATCTCAAATTCCTGAGTTCTGGGTGGTACGTGTGGCTCAGTAAGTAGGGCATTGGCCCCATATACCAAGGGTGGTGGTTTCAAACCTGGCCCCAGCCAAACTGCAACAAAAAAATATCTGGGCGTTATGGCAGGCACCAATAGTCCCAGCTACTTGGGAAGTTGAGGCAAGAGAATCACCTAAGCCCAAGAGCTGGAGGTTGCTGTGAGCTGTGATGCCACAACACTCTACCAAGGGTGACAAAGTGAGACTGTCTCTAAAAACAAACAAACAAACAAAAAAACTCCTGAGCTCAAGTCATCATCCCGTCTTGGCCTCCCAGACTGCTAGGATTACAGGAATGTGCCACTGCACCCAGCCCATTAGTTGCTTTTTTCTTTTCTCTCCTCCCTCCCTCCCTTTATTTTTTTCTTATTATTTTTTATTTTTGAGTCCCCAAAGTACTAGAAAGAATCAGCCACTGGTCTCTTCGAATTTCTGGAGTTATTATTCTTGGGGCAAGAATACTAACATACAAGCTTCATAAAAGTGGGGAATTTTTCTACTTTGTGTATTACAGATTCCTATCTACCTAAAACAGAACGTGGCACAAATAGGGGCTCAAATAAATATTTGTTGAAAGAATTGTTCCATCTACAAATAATAAAACAGAATAACTATACATTTAGTGATCTCATAGTAAAGCATTTTAGACTATATGGTCTTAGATATGCTTTAGGTATTTTAGGTTAACTGAAGACCATTATTCTTTATCCTTGTTTTTCTTGTTTCTATCAACATAAAAATTATCAATGAGATTATTTTACAATATTTTTTCAGACTCCATCATTATTTCTTTATTCAGTGGTGAGAAGTGTGTTTTAATCTATATGCTTGGTTTTTCATTGACATTTTATCTTTACCTCATCTAAATCTGCTTACTAATTAGGGTGCACTTTGGTAGATGGCTAATCTAATTCTATGCATTTTGTGGATATATTTAGTAACTATTCAGTGGCTACATGACATCAACAGAACAAATGATACTACTTCAACAAAATAAAAGGAACTACCCTTTCTGCTGTGACAATACTTTTCTAATTATTAAATATATGTATTTTAATATGACATTTTAACAATAGTAAAATACAGTCTTTGAGATCTTTATAAAAAAGACTTCCCCAGATATTCATTAGGTAGATTTCTGTAACATACTTAGTTTCAAAAGGCTATAAAAACTTTTAATATAATTCATTACCAGATAAGTTTAAAAATTATAATATAGGATTACTCATACCTTTGTAAATGAAATTTTCTAATTTTAGATTCATAGTAATCAATCAGGCAAAGCAATCTAGAAAACAAAATATACTGAATTATTTTCAAAATGAGGTATTGGAGCATCTTTTAGTCTTTCTACATAATTTCAAATTACAGTGATAAAAGTAAGTACAGATTATCTACAGGCTTAAAAAATTTAAGTGGGTGATTCTTGATTCTTAAAAATATTTAAGTGATTCTTGGCTCAGTGAGTAAGGCGCTGGCCCCATATACTGAGGGTGGCGGGTTCAAACCCGGCCCTGGCCAAACTGCAACAAAAAAAATAGCCAGGCATTGTGGCGGGCACCTGTGGTCCCAAGAGCTAGAGGTTGCTATGAGCTGTGATGCCATAGCACTCTACTGAGGGTGACAAAGTGAGACTCTGTCTCAAAAAAAAAAAAAAATTTAAGTGATTCTTACCAGAAGCAAACATCATAAAATCATATATATATACATATATATATATTTTTTTTTTTGAGTCAAAGAACCTCAAGCTATCCCCCTGGGCAGAGTGCCATGGCATCACAGCTCACAGCAACCTCCAACTCCTGGGCTCAAGCGAGTCTCCTGCCTCCGCCTCCCAAGTAGCCAGGACCACAGGCGCCCGCCACAACGCCTGGCCATTTTTTGGTTGCAGCCATCATTGTTGTTTGGTGGGCCCAGGCTGGGGATTCGAACCCGCCACCTTGGGTGTACATGACTGGCGCCTCAGCCGCCTGAGCCACAGGCGCCAAGCCAGTATCATATATTTTATATTAATTTCAAAGTATAGATTTATAAATAACCATAAACATTGTATCTCAACACACTAAATGCACGTTCTCCCGTCCTAACAGTTCTACCTCTAGAAATAGCTCCCACAGAAATATCTGCCAAAGGATGAAACTCAATATGATGCACAAAGTTGTTCACTGCACTGTTATTTTTAACAGTGAAAAATCTGAAACAATTTAACTGTCCTTCAACAGGGGAAAGGTTGAGTAAATGGCACATCTGTACTATGGAAAATAATGAAATCTTAGAAGAAGTAATATGAATTTATATGTCCTAATAAGGGCTGATAAGGGAAAAAAATGAATTGTTTTTAATCAAATGTATATTATTCCACTTTTATAAAAAAAATTTTGCATGTGAGTTTGTATGTGTATTGAAAAAGAACTCTATAGGTTCTTAACTAGAGAACAATATGGTAATGTAGGGAGTGTGTGGAAGGGCAGTGCTGGTATCTCACTGACTAGCTGGGGAAGGGGCAGAATGCTAAATGTTCCTCAATGAGTATGACATCACTACACAATGAACTGTCCCACTCAAAATGCCAACATCACCACTATTAAGCAGCACTAGAAAGGACACACAGTAAACCGCTAAGGAGGTTATCTTTAACAGGAATGCGGAGGGCAAGCAAATCTATAACATTTTACTTTATATACAGTAATATTGTTTGAATTTTTATAAGCATGTACATGTTTATTGCTTTTATAATTTAAAAAATCATGAGGGAAAAATAACATTATGTTTTTATATGTTACTCGTTTTAAAGGAATAATTTATACTCTTTCCCTCCTATCTTGGGAAACTATTACCTGCTCATCCCCTTCCTCAGACCTAATTCAGCCACTTGTGCTTGTAAGATCATAATTTTTGATTTTCTTTCTTTCTCATTAACCTTTCCCCATCTCAACATACACTAACTTCCACATTATCCTGTAAATGTTTCAATTTTCTTTATATTCTACACAAACTCTCTCACCTCTTACCTCAGTCTGGTTCAACCATTTAAATTCATTTAATCTGAGTCATTGTTACCAATTATCTTTAATAAACTCTTTTTTTTTTTTTGGAGACAGAGCCTCAAGCTGTCGCCCTGGGTAGAGTGCTGTGGCATCACAGCTCACAGCAACCTCCAACCCCTGGGCTCAAGCGAGTCTCCTGCCTCTGCCTCTGAAGTAGCTGGGACTACAGGCACCCACCACAACACCTGGCTATTTTTTGGTTGCAGCCGTCATTTTTGTTTGGCGGGCCCAGGCTGGATTCAGACCCGCCAGCTCAGGTATATGTGGCTGGCGCCTTAGCCTCTTAAACCACAGGCGCTGAGCCCCTTTAATAAACTTTTAAGGAGGATTTATTAGGTGTCAAGTACTGAGAATTCTGAGCAATTAAGATAGCTTATATTTAGATTATATGGTCTTATATAGGCTTTAGCTATTTTAGGTTAACTGAAGACCATTATTCTTTATCCTTATTTCTCATATTCATTGAGGGTAAATAAGCAAAACCATAAGGAAGCACATAACACTTCCAACCACCATCTCCTTGAAACACTTCTTCCTTGGTTATCGTGATACCCAAACACAATTCTTCTTTGGTCCTTCTAACAACAGGCCTGCTGTCTCTACATGGCTGATGGAAGGTACCTAAGCTTGTCAACCACTCTTACTCATCATCTTCCTTCCCTATTCCTTCAAGTTGAGCCTAAAAATTAGCTATCTTTGATTGATCCCCACCTTTCAAATTCCTATCCGTCTCTGCAATATCTCTCCCTTTCTTTTGTTCCTAGTTAAGGCCTTCATTAGTCTTTATCTAGACCAGCTGTGTCCCACCTGTGCCCTGCAGACTATATGCTGATTTTCTGAGGGCTTTTTTTGCTTATCTGTGATATTGGATATCATGAAAAGTATGCACCACAAACCTTTTTTTTTCTTTCTTTCTTTCTTTTTTTTTTTGCTAATCAGGTTTCATTAGTATTTGTGTATTTAATGTGTAGCCCAACAACTCTTATTCTTCCAACGTGCAGCAGAGAAAAAAAAATTGGACACCCCTGGACCTAGACTATTGCAATCAATTATTAACTGTCTTTCTATTTCTGGGTTTAACTTCCTTACTCAGAAATCATGTAGTATTTTTCTTGCTACATGGAAAATAGAACCCAAACTTTTCAGCCAGGAATTTAAGTCCCTCAAAGTTCCAGCACACCTCCCATGTCGTCTCCTAAAACTTTTCCCATCATCTCATATACCTTGTCATTTTCCAGGCCTCTTGGACTACTTGCCACTCCCAAATACATTCACTTTCACTGATACCATAATTCCTCTAACTGAAACATCCTCTTTTGCCTTTTAAAATTCTATAATTTTTAACACTGTAGCTGAAAAGTTACCTCCTTCATGAAGACCTCCACCTTTTCACTAATTTATCCCTACATAACCCCAAGTACCCTATCTGTTTCTTGAGTAGAGTACATACCACTATCTGCCTTATATTTTACTTACCTGAGTATGTGTCTATCTAGCTGAGTACATTACTAATACTATTCAGGTCACTGAATGCAGGAATCATGACTTTACTCAGGTGTATGTGTGCCCTATAGTACTTTGCCCAGTAGCTGTGTAACTTTTCACAGTCGCTGTTGTAGCTACAACTCATGTATTTCTAATGGGGGTTAATTCACAATGTTTTATTTCAATATCTCAAACTGAAATTTACCTCTTTTACGTTTACATGGATGGAGCTGGAACATATCCTACTTAGTAAAGTATC